>JAKUCM010007310.1:0-12809 GCA_023374145.1 Lepidium sativum | reverse complement strand
TATCGCAAATGGCTCTTACCCTAGTGGCAAACGGTAAGTGTACATAAGGCAGCTCATTTGCACAACCAGAGATCGAGTCTCCCCGCATACATTATGTAGGAATTTGGCTATTGGACCGGCCAGTTGTTGCCCAATATGATTTGTCATTGACAAAAAATATATATTTAGTTTAATTAAAATATAAATATAAAATTTATCTTTTGAGTAGACAGATGATATTAAATGGTAAGGAAACCTAAAGAAGAACAATACATAACCTCAGGCAAGGGGACACAAATCTAAAAGTCAGACCTTGGATTCGTGTAAATTATGGACTTACAAATAACACACTGTATAAGAGAAAACATAATACCTAGATTTCCGATGAAAATGAAAAGTACATTTGAAAACATTCATAAGCTTCCAAATCATAAGTACTCTTAAGAATAGCTTCCAAAATATTCAAATAAATGAAATCGTTTTTGGTTTGAAAAAGTAAAGATAATATAAAAAATGTTTTTAATCAAATAGTTAAATGTTTATATTATTATTTTTTGTATTGGAATTCAATTTTGGAGAATTGTATTGTCCTATTTAATATTATTAAAAATTTAAAAGTTTGATAATAAATTAGATTTTATCGATCAAATTATTTGAGAATAAGACATAGAGGTAACAAAACTTCTCATGTTTGTGGTTTCATTTCCAACGTTTGTTTTTAAACGTTTTTCCCCTCAATTTAGACTTAAGCCCATTGAATAATTAAGAGATGATACATAAGTCCACATAAGTTAGGAGTCCAGCTTTATTAAACACCTACAAGTTGAGACCCAATATTGTGTTTGCAGACCTTGTATTAAATATGTAGCGGCCAAGAAGAGTTCGGTGAACTGAGCCAAGTTGGACCAATCTCAGAAATTGACTATAAGGTTTAGGGGTCTAATAAGTGTCTGTAGAAGTAGCTGGTTCTTTGCTTTTTATAAACCAAGTAATTCTAGTGGATTTCTGGCAAAATTAGGGCTTCAAATTAGGAGTTTAAACTCGTAAAACACACTATTTGTGCTTACTTGTTTTGGTAACTCGAGTAGAGTACTACCTTTCTTCAAAGTCCGATTGTATATGTGGACCAAAGTGAGGCAAGTGAAAATCTTTGATTTGCCACACAAGAATCGTGTGTGATTTTCATTTTAAAGAAACTTTAACTTCGGTAAGTTCAACCTTTGTTCCAAGTCTTTTTGCTCTTCGACCATGTCCATGTGGGCCTATTTGTGCTTACTAATAATGTTTTTCACTTCTTCTATCTCTAAATCTCTTTCTCACATTTGGCAATGAAAGAGTGTGTTAAATTATGTAAATGTCTCAACCTTTGTTGATCTAAACCTTACAGTTTCGGGTTAGATAAAACAATAATTTGTGACCCAACTGTCTCATGGTTGTTCGTTTTCCCCTAACACATGCCCCAAAGCTCACTAAACTAAGAGATTGATATATGAGTGAGCATAAAATTTTGGATTCCAACTTTATCAAAACACATACAAGTTGAGAGACCCAAATATAAAATCTACATAAGCTATATGCAGATTATACAATCGCTAAAGATGAGACATATACATCTAGCTAAACCGACGAAACACAAGATTTACTTGTAAATGGTGTGAAAAAAGAGTTGAGTTCATTGTACCTCACAAAATCAAAATTATACCTCTCCATAAGCCTTTTCTGTTTGGTCTTAAACCGTTGTCTGAAAAATCTTTCGAATGTCGGTTCTGTGGAAGTCTTAAGAAAAAAGAAGTAACCTAAGAGAAAATGAAGGGACGTAACAAAAAAACATATTGGTTCCATTACGTCCCAACTTAGCTCCCAAAAGGTAAGACGCATAAAGCCTATAGTTTGTGCAACAAAGTATCCAAGGCCACAATATAACTCAGCCTTCACTATTTTATTGGCTTTTATGTCAATAGTCTTCTTTGTATTCTCAAGTTGAATTAACTCTTCTTTCCTTGGATCCTTTGGAAATGTTGATGTTTGCTTGATCATTGCCTCCATATTCTTAGCTATCTAAAATCAAAAAGCAAAACTTTTTATGAGCATATAATACTTTTTGTAAAATTCTAATTCATGTTCTTTAAAATGAAACACTCATTTGGACCACAAATTTTAAGTGACATCATTATATGCTTTATTTTAAATTTCAATTAAAAAACATACGTGTAGAACACTAAAGAAAGTGTTAGAAACACGAGACTTATACTAGAGTATTTTTTTTTGTCAAAGGCAGATTATATTAGGTGACAACTGGCTGATCCAATAGCTAAATTCTTACATAATGTAGGCAGGAGGACTCAATCCAGAGTTATGCAAATGTGCTGCCTTAAGTGGACTTATCACCTTCCACTAGGCTATATGTCATTTGCAATATACTAAAGTATTTAGAAGTGAAGAAAAGTAATTGATTTACAATTAGTAAAAAGTGAGATTGAAGTTGAAGAAATTTCGGATATTAAATTTAATATTAGTTCGTGGAGTATATCAACCTACCATAACATTGTTCACAAAAAAAAACAAAGCTTGGTTAAATTATTTAGATTTTTTTTTGTATTTAGCAGATCATAGTTTTAACAAAAAACATTATCACTAAAAAGTCACTTCTTGAAAAGGATAATACTTATAGAGCACCTCTATTAGTTAAGATATCCAAAATGAGTATCTAACCATTTTAATAATATTATTTAAATAAAAAGCTTTATACAATTAAATTCTAAAATTTTGAATAAAAATTAGACCAATTAGAAACTAAGAACTATGCAAGTGAGTTCTTAAAATCCTTAAATAAAAATCCGTATTTCTCTCTTATAATTTTTTAATTTTTTATGTAGTTTAAATGGTTAAGAACTCTTTTTAAATAATCCTTTTGGAAGTGGTCGTATAAGCTCAAGTAAAATTGGTCATAAAAATAAAATCTTGTTTCAATAGGTTTTATTACCGGATATATGTATATATATTTTATTAATAGTATCAAATAATAAGATTAAATCTAAACTCTTAAAGAATATGATCAGTACATGAAAACAAACAACTTCAGACGAACACAACCGTCAAAAATTTGTAAAAAAAAAACCATTTTAATGGATACCAGACGGATAATATCTTTGTATTATAGATTGTCAGAAATCAAAATGTATCGAAAACCGTCAAAAGTTTATGAACCAAAGTTATGTATACAAATAATGAACCAAAGTGTTTATATACAAGTTAAAGAGAGATTCACCTGATGAGGATGAATGAAAACGATGTCTCCCAAAACTACAACGCAACCAGAATGATCCAAAGAGTTAGCCATTTGAGAACCTTGTTCATCATTCCCACAGCTCTCACAGCAAATCTCAACAAATTCCCAATACGAAACAAAGCTTTTAGGAATCTCTTTGAGTCTTGCTTTAACTTTCTCCATTTGATATATCTTCAACAACTTCTTCGTCTCACTCAAAGATAAACCCTTCACAGCTGTTTCCTCTCGTTTAGGCAAAGCAACAGACTCATGAATGCTGATTCCGACAATACGGTCTGTTAGATTCGGACCATTTGGTAAAGTCATGTACTGACGAAGGATCTTTGTGTTTGGTCTGAAGATTGATGAGTTTTGTTGTGTTCCATTGGATTTGTAACTGTTAATGAGACGTTTTGTGATTGCTCTACGAAGAGCCATTAAGAGAGTAAGAGAAAGAGAGTGAATCTTTGCTTGAGTTTTGATTTTTTTTTGGTTTAGAAAGCTTTGGCAAATGCGTTTATAAGTGTTGATTGCTTTTGGTTAAAATGTAAAAGGAAGATAAGTTAATATTTACTATTCTTGTTTGATTTTTTTTTACTGTATAATAAAGAAAAATTTATTTGGGAAGAAGAGAATCTTTTTTGAAAAGAAGAATAAAATGAGAATAGTAGAGATTCTTTTGGCAAGAGGCAAGGAGTATTAAGTAAACATCGAAAATCACGTGTCGATTTCACAACAAAGATTCTCCTATGTTGTTGGAACATCGATGTGGATTTTTTGTTTTAACGAAATTTTTGTGAAAGTCTCAAGATATTTCTCCATCGCATATATGTGATTGTTCGTTACCATGTGATTGGAGTAAAAAAACCAATGGAAAGAATTACAAACAAAAAAATGGGTGTAAGGAAAGAATTACAAAAGAAAATACATAAACCGACGAGAAAAATAAATTTCTCCGAAAACAAATCCTAAATAAAAATACTAGAGCTCGACGAATTTTAAATTTAAAGACAACAAGCAAACACCTTTACGCGGAGAAACCATGCTCAAACAAGAACATCATCAAATAGAAACATGCAGGACACCAAAGACAAATGAAAAATTGAAAGCAAATTAACAAGAATCTTGTTATAACTTAATGCACGAATTAGTAGTCTTTGTTTAGAGAGAAACATAGTAGCGAATATAAGAGCACACAAAAAATTTTACGAATTCATCTATCGAGTGAGTGAGTACCTTACGTCTCGGCTTGATGGCACAAACAATTCACTAGTATTCTCTTTAGTTACATAGGTTTACAAATCACTCCTTATATATGAGTTAAATATAAAGTAAAGAATAAGATTTTATAGAGATTTTATGTCTATCTCTTATGAACCTAACTAACTCTTATCACAACAAACTTTCTTTATCAAATTTCATAGAAATATTGATCCGACTACTTTCTAGAAACAATAAAATAACAATTATTAACCAATGATCTTCAATTGTCCTTTTGTAACAACATGAACCAAAAAAATCGGTTTAACTTATGTGTGTTGCTTGTTATAATTCTACAAATCTAATACGAAATGACCTAACCAGACAAGATACATGAACTAGCAACTACGAAACAAAGGAAACTAAAGCTAAGATCCAAAGCGAGGAAGATGAACAACAAGAGTCCAAGGCTCCACTTTAGGCAAAGATCCGGCAAGCACTAAATCATATGATTATGTCTGATTTATAATCTAGCATGTCACCTAATGAAAAACATGTATAGACCATTAGTGAGGTATGCGCCCCATATTAAAATTTTAATTTAATTTTTTCCTCATATTTGAATATGAAGTTGTGTCTCATATTCAAAACACTTTTGGATCGGCATTATTACCACCAATACCTTAGATCTAGCATAACTCAAATAGAAATCCAAGCAAAAAGTACATAAACTGAAAATAAACTTAATCCAGAGGAAGAAAAAAGAACCAATTAAAACTGAAACACTGATAAAGGAATGCTAGATTCGCAAACAACCACACCTAAGAAAGCATTTTGGTCAATACAAAGTACTAAGAACATTCGTTATCTCCTAATTAATTATGTAAATAAATATATCAATCTTCATATTAAGTCATAAATAATTTGTAACGATAATTATCAGTTTAACGAATAATTAGTTATCCCCTCGCATAACACATTTCACTATCTAGTTATTAAAGTATTTGATAAAATAATTTTAATTTTTAAGTATTTGACAAAGTCATTGTATAATGCATGTGATCCAGGTAGACAATCCGACAATTAGTAATTTATTAAACATCATCTCAACTTTTGAATCCTCACATCCAATATTTAATTTAGATTATTGCATATATGCTTTCATATTATGAACAAGGAGCAAGGACGGTGATCTCTTTTTAATACATGTTTGAAATAAGAGTTAATTACAGAAAAACCATTTTAATTAGTAACTTTTTTAAAAACATGTATTGTAGGAATTTTAACATAAATTTTTGTTTTAAGAAGTATGAAATGTCGATTGTAGTTTTAAATTAGGGGTGTGTTTCAAAAATGACTCAATTTGTGGAGTCAAATGCAAATTTGACCTCCATTTTTTCTTTATAATTTTTTTTCTATTTTATCCTTGAACCATTATATATTTACAATTATGCAATTTTGTTATTATTATTTTATTTTTTCTAAATAACCAACATAATTTAAAAAGACATAAATATTTTGTTAGCATCACTTATTTACATAAATACCATCATTTTACCCATCATTAAACACCAAAAATGGGCTCCAAATGCTTACTTTCCAACCAATTTCGAATTCCATAACTCTCAGTTGACCCACAAAACTTCCTATAATCCTACTCTCTCATCAAGTTCATACAAATAACTCTATCATTTGCATTTGAAATTTTTTAGAATTCTTAAATCTGCTTGTTTTCGAGTTTTTTGAATGACAAATGATTGAGCTTCTTTGTATTAGCTTGACTCAAATTTTTGGGCAATAAGTGAAGGTAAACACAAGCTCAATCTAACTCATGACTATTTTTTCGATTTTCCACAGAGAGTATACTTCATTTGAAGTTTATTTTCCATGTACACTAAAATGAAGTCAACAAGTCGACAAATGGGTTAGTTTGCATTTTACCAATATGTTATAGACTTAAAATAAAGTCTACATATTTCTCTTTGTAGAACAAAAAATGATGTAGACTTTATTTTAAAAGTATAAAAGTAGACTTACCAAGACGATAAGTCTACCGAGAATTATAAAAGTAGACTTATCATGACGTCTACTAAGGTTAGTTTTGCAATTGACTAACTTTTATTTTTTTGTACGAAATCTACATGATAAGTCTACATTGTGTAGACGTCAAATGAAGTCTACCTTTTTTAAATTGGTTTCAATTAAAGTCTACAATTAAGTAGTTTACGTCATTGGATATATCACGTAATCGATCTGAAAAATATACTTTATATGAAACCTACTTTTAAAAAAATTAGACTTCATTTTAAAGTCTACACAATGTAGACTTATCATGTAGATTTCGTACAAAAAGTCAAAGTTAGTCAATTTCAAAACTAACCTCAGTAAATGTCATGGTAACTCTACTTTTATAATTCTCGGTAGACTTATCATGTAGAATTCAAAATTAAATCTACCAAGGATAGTCAATATTTTGGTCAATTGCAAAACTAACCCGAAGTGAGAGTAAACCTAAAATTAAGTTTACTTTTAAAAAGTCAAAGTTAGGTCAAATGCAAAACTAACATAAAAATATACTATATTTGTGGTCTCTTGTTAGTAGATGTAAAATAAAATCTACTACCGTTACTAGATTTTGTTTTACATTTATGTTTAATCAACTTTATTTTACATCTACTGTTAGTAGACTTATAATAAATTTTACTACCGTTAGTAGACTTTATCTTACACCTACATTTAGTAGACTTTATTTTAAATCTACTGTTAGTAGACTTTCAATGAAGTCTACGACCGGTAGTAGACTTTATCTTTACATCTACGTTTAGTAGACGTTATTTTACATTTATCGTTACTAGACGTTATGTTAATGAAATCCCCTTTTCTTAATCGTAAATTGGTAGAGGCTTCGACGAGGTACGCTTTTAAGGGTTGTCCTTAAGATTGTGAGTGTCGTGACAACGTGCAAGCAACGCTCGACAAGATTCTTTTTTCTTGAATAAGAAATTGGAGATGGCTCCGACTAAAACTTTTTTAAGCGGTCTTCCCTTAAAACATAAATTATCATGGCAGCTTGCGAGCAAGGCTCGGCAAGAATCTTCTAAAGTAAAAGCTCGGTGAAAGCCACTAACGAAGTATGAGTTAGAAGGTTTTTCCCATAAGTCAAAATTGTTGTGACATCTTGCTAGCAAACCTCGACAAGAAAGTTAGCGAGCTTGAACTTGGCTTATGACTATATAGGTTCGAGTGGGAGCTCGGTTTATCTTCTTAGTCTTTTTCTTCGTGTGAGGCTGAACTCAGCTTATAACTATGTAAGTGCGAGTCTGATAGGAATCTGCATTTGTATTTATTACCGGTTCGGTGAAATCATTGGTTCGCCTATTCTTCACAGCTTCGGTTAATCTTCACGGGAGCGGAACATTGTTCTTTTTCCAAAATTGTAGGCGACACGGCAAGTTTCTCTCGCAGCTTGATCATCCTGAAAACGTTCAAGGCGAGATCATCTGGCGAACATGTGCAGCGAGAAAATCTTATAGACGGGTGATAATCAAGTCGAGAACTTCAGGCAAATGACCGCACCGAGATCATACAATAAACAAGCGCACTGAGATCATAAAGCAGACTGGCGCACCTGGATCATCAGGCAGACGGGTGCCTAGGATCATCGGGCGGACAAGCGCACGTGGAACATCAGGAGGACCAGGAACATCTACCAGACAGGTGCGCAGGAAACATCTAGTTGACGGGTGCGCCAAGAACATCTTTCAGATGGGCGCGCCAAGATAATCTGGTGAACGAGCCCACCTAGATCATATGGCAGACGGGTGCGCCAAGAACATTTTACAGACATGCGTGCTGAGATCACCTAGCGGACAAACGCGATGGGAACATTATGCGGACGGGCGTGCCGGGAACATTAGGTGGACGGGCGCATCGGGAAAATTTGGAGAACGGGCGCACCAGGATCATCTGGCTGATGAATGCGCTGAGATTATTTGGTGGATGGGTGCGGCGAAATCATTTGGCGGACAGGTTCGCTGAGATCAACTCGCAAACGGGTGCGTCAAGATCATATGGCCGCAAATGCTTCTAGAGTGTCGTACTGGGAGGTTGTTGACGCTCCATGATTTGTCTCAACGGAAGGGGGTACTTTATTCTCCATTGACTATGCTGCTAGTAGGGCGCCTCTAGTTATTGGGTTGTCTTGTGTCATCACGTCTTGACTCTGGTTTTGTCATTCCTGCTCGAACTGGTTCCCGCTGTTCTCCATCTTACAAATTGTTTCGTGTGTGTTGAACAATTTTTTTGTCCCAATAGACGGCACCAATTGTTCTAACCAGAGTTACCACAATAAAGATGTGTATTTATCGTGGATTGAATTCTTCGTTTACTAAATACGTTTATAAGATGTATACAACAAAGATTATCAAGAAACGCTCTTTTAATCTCCTAAGTCGGAAATCTGCATCGTGGATTCTCTCTTTGCCGTAACTCTGGATCTTTGGGTGTGTAAGAGATGCTTTTTCTCTTAGAATGAGTCTCTATTCATAGTTTCTATTTTACCTCTCTCAGAGATAAGATTTGGAGATATTTTTGGGAGATATTTTTGATACTTCTGGAATATTTCCTGAAATTTTCGAGGTTCATTTTTTTGGCCGAAGACAAAATTCTCTTCTTAATTTCTTGAATTTAATTATAATAATGGACTAAAGCGGCGAAACCACCTCCAACAAACTACATGGATCTCATCGATGAACATAATGTTTTAGCCTTCTGAGTTTGTGACTTCCTTAAGTACAACCTTTAGTATATCTTAGAATTCTCTGCGGTACTGTGCTCCATCAATAAGTGCACCCATATCAAGAGATATCAACTAAAAAGAAACCACAACAGAATCAGTAGTTGTCAAATATTATGGTTAAATAAAATTCACAATAGTTTGATAAATGATTGAACACCTTTTTGTTCATGAAAGATTGAAGTACATCTCTTTGCACAATTCTCTGGTTACGTCTGTGGCAGAAGTGGAGATGCAAAATCTTAGCAGTGCATAATTATAAGTGTACGATTCTAGAGTTAGTTTAGTGTTTTGATGAAATTTTACCCTTCTGAGATTACAGTTTTACCAACACATGGCTCACCTATCAACACACGGTTGTTCTTCGAACCCAATTAGCGATCCAGTACAGCAAAAGTACCCTTCGACTTTGATTGTCATTCCCAGATTCATACAGTAGGGAAAACAAAACGTTTTAGATTTTAGGGAGGAACATTTTCACTCCCATATGTGACTCTTCTTCTTTGTGTAGTATATTAATGTTACGCTTTTGTAATTTTTGCTGATGTGTTTTAATCTTGTAATTTGTTTGGTAGAAAGCTAATTGAGTTATGCGATGAGGTATTATATTTATAATTTACAGAAAAATAATTTTCAAAAAATAATACTTTACAGAAAATATTATCACATCTAGGTTTTTTGGTATTTAAGTTGATACGATAATATCTAATCATTAACCAATTTTCAAACATCTAATAATATCACACAGACAATACGATTACGGAATTTAACTACGGTGATAAATACAAAAAATATAAATATCTAACTACTTGACAAAAGATAATTCTCCAATTGTAATATACATTTTCAGTAGATGTTTAAGTGTATATAATATTGTATTTTCAAAACAAAAAATTGAATTACTTTCCTCATATAATCTTTCTATTTATTTATATTAATTAAAAGATAAACTATATAAGTATTATAGGTGATTGTGCATTTTTTTGTTAGTTTTAAAAGTCGATGATTTAGATACAAAGTAGTAAATATGGTCGCGGGAAAAGTATAGTCGGATAATGATGGAAAATTATTGATTATAACACTCGATTACTACCTTGTCTTTTTTTGATAAATATAATAATATTTAGCCCTTCAATTAATCTTTCTTTTTTGATAAATATAATAAAATCTGTTTTACTTATATTTCTATTGCAAAAAAAACTAAATATGGTACAATATTCTACATATTAAGTGCATTGTTCATTTAGAAAAGAAAAAGAAAAAACATAAAAATAGCAGTTCGATTCAAGGTGAAAGATTGCAATTTAAGTTGTTTTGGTTGTAACATGCTTGCAATACTTGTCTAGAGAATTGAGACAAGTGAGATAAACTCGAGCTCATGCTTCATGTTTCATCTGCGGTTCGAGAATGCACTCAGTTTCATTGCTTCAAAAGGTGGTCGAACTTCAAGTATCGCTGGAATTACCTATATGGGTGTGATATCTCCATGAAAGAGGAAATTGAAAGGTTAAGATAAAATAATTATGTGGAACTTCACTTCTAACCCCAATAAATAACTAGTAGACCCAATAACTATTAAAAATATATAGCAGGAGTGAATTACGTATTAAACATGGTATTATTAATGATTGGTTTGGGAACACTAGAAAAAACTATAGATTAAATATCCAAAAATCATACGGTTTATCCCAAAAAAACAAAAATATAACTATGATAACAAAACCAGAAGAATAATTCATAAATTGGCACAAAACCGAAAAGGGTCCGTGAAGAATGATGTGAAATGCACCATGAAAAGTAAACCCACCTCTAAATCTAACAAGAACCTAATATTAAAGCCTACCAATATAATCAAAGATTAGCCAAGAGTATTGTACCTTCAATTAGGTCCAATCAGGCAAGCCCAAAAACAAAACCCGATATCATATGAAGTTCAAGCCATTGCAATTTTTTTCTTTTTTGGTTTTAAATGTTAATAAGCCAATGCAACTTGATGAATAGAATTATTATATTTATTTTTCAATCATTGAAATGATAATATTTCGTCTATAATCTAAAATCTATTTCTTAATTTTTGTTTTTTTAATTTTTTACGTATAGTAGAAAAAAATCAAAAACACCGTACCTAAACTATTAGTTGGATCATCTAACCTATCATATTAAAAAAAATTCTCACATTCATTTATCCATATAGTAAAGTATATATTTGAGATATATTTTAAACAAATTTAAATAACCTTTTTCTTTTTATTTTTAACATTTAAATGAATTTAATCGTTCAACTTTTTTGTATTAGGTCATGTTCTTTTCGCAGTCGCTAGTGACAGCGACCAAATCATGTTCTTTTGACAGTCGCTAAACCAGCGACTGATCGCAGCGACCAGTCGTCAGCAACCAACGACTACGTTTTTCAGTCGCTGAAAAATTCAGCGATTGCCAAAAGAACAACATAACGACTAAAAATTTTTTTCTCAATTTTTTTCACCAATTATTTTTAAAATAAATAAAATAAATTATAAAATATATAAAATAAATTAAAATTTTGTAGCTACCTATAAATTTTTATAAAAATCCATATATAATTTACATATATATAAACTAATAAATAAATAAAATTATAAAAAATTAATATATAATAGAAATTTTTGTTGTTCATTTTTTACTATATTATATTCTTTATATTTTGTTTATATTTTTAGTTTTTTAAAATTAGTATATAATATAATTTTTTGTTCTATATTTTTTATTTTATTCTAATTTAAAAATATTAGTAATATAATAAAATTTTATATAAAAAATAATATTAAATATAACAAAAATATTAAATGATATATATATTTTTATATTTAAAAATTAAAATATTATATTTTATATTATTTTAAATTTTAACTTATATTTTATTTTTTTGCTAAGTTTTATTATTACAATTTTTTTAAATTTATTATTTAAATTATTTTATTTTGATATTACATACTAATTTTAATTATAAATTATAAATTAAAAATTTTAAAAATATTAGAAAAAATGGTTAAGTCGCTGGTCGCTAGCGACTGCAAAAAGAACAACACAGTGACTGGTCGCAGCGATTAGTCGCAACGACTACTAAAAAAACATAAAACTGAAATAGTAATTGTTGTCGCTGTTGCCAGCGACCACGAAAAGAACAAGACCTTGCTCATCATTTTAATAACCATTCTCTATATTTATATTTACATCATTTTGAAATAGAATATAATTACCGAGTTCTTTTTACTTTCACAATTAAAATAATTCAGATAATATCTAGTTTTTTTTATTACATTCATATAATAGGTTAAATATAAATTTTAGAATTTTTATTTTTTAAATTCAGTTATTAAAAAAAAGACATATAATTAGTTTGCAGTGAAATTTTTGTGATGTCACTCTTCTCACATCTGAGCCGTTAAATCTAATATCAGTACCATTTTATTAAATCTCAATCATTATTAAATACTTGCCGACATGTAAGTTCCCAAATACGTATACATTAAATATATTTTCGGTCACAGATAAAAAGTTTAAAAATAGTATGACGTGGCATTATTG
>JAKUCM010007309.1:0-34460 GCA_023374145.1 Lepidium sativum | reverse complement strand
GAGATGCTACAAGCATATCATCAACATATAATAGAAGGTATACATAAGTACCTTTGCTTGTTTTCTTGATATAGACACATCTATCGAAGTCACTTCTTTTGAAGGATAAATCCAGCATAAACTGGTTAAATTTTTGATTCCATTGTCGAGGGCTCTGCTGCAAACCATACAGAGACTTCTTCAGCAAAGACACCTGATTTTCTTCCCCTTTCTCGATGAAACCTTCAGAAGGCAGTCTTTACATCGAGCTATTCAAGCTCAAGATCCTCATGTGCTATAATTTTTAGCAGCAATCTGATAGACACATGCTTCACAACAGGAGCAAAACTCTCATTATAGTCGACACCTTCCCTTTCAGAAAAGCCCTTTGCCACTAATATGACTTTGAAACGAGGTTTCTCAATTCCTAGAATGTCATCTAGGACTCTTTGTATTTGAAGGTCTCTTTACCATCACCCAAGTGTGATTCTTCTTGAGAGAGACATACTATTCATCCATTGCACCATTCCAAAATTCCCAACTAACATCATTCATTGCTTCTTCATAGCAAGAAGGTTCAGATGGTTCTCCATCTATTCTTGCTCTATCACGAGCCAGCAGTATGGTCCCATCTCTTTTTATTCAACATGTTGAATAAATTCAACACCAATTAATCTATATTATCTCAACACCCAAATTCAAGATTCTCGCATTTATTCAACTGTTGAATCTTATTCAACACCTTTATTATTGTGTAAGATTTAAGTACCTTGCTTTAACTTTGCTTGAAATTTGTTTTAATTTTGCACAAAAAAACATTATTTAATGAAATGAAAGGCAGAATATTAGATTGAAGAAAGATAAAGAAAATGATATTTCGGTTTTAAATCTCATTCTTGTAGGGCTTTTGGTTGCAATAAAGATTTTATTTCACTGTTAGTAGTATAAGTTTTGGGGAAATTAGAAGAACAGATAAAATAACAGATTGTTTTTAAAACTAATCTTTTACTAAACTTAT
Organism: Lepidium sativum; assembly: GCA_023374145.1. NCBI lineage: Eukaryota > Viridiplantae > Streptophyta > Magnoliopsida > Brassicales > Brassicaceae > Lepidium > Lepidium sativum. Next base: position 33,463 of record JAKUCM010007309.1, on the reverse strand, counting down.
TTTTAAAATTAGATATTTTTAAAAACTGTTTCGAACTTAAAACTAACTTAAATATAAATTTATCCTTCCTGATTCTAAAATTAATATATTCTTTTTTTTGTTATTTCTATATTTTTCTCTAACTTAAATTTTTTCTCCCGAATATTTTAATTCTAGATTTTCATTTGATATCCAATAAGAGAGAAGATAAAGAACCACTCTATCACCCAACTATTGAATACAATTAGAGCTACTCTCTACTGCTATTGTAACAAGTAAAACTCCTTTATGTTTGCTTTTTAAAATGTTCTCTATTGACCACAATCACTGTCTGAATATCTTTGTAGAACCTTCTGATACACTGACATAATATTTTGTTATGTTACATCCACTAGTTGTCCGAATATCCTTGTTACCGTTTGATACACATGAAGTTTTGTACTGTTACATCCCACTCGTTAGATTCTTCTTCTAATAAATTACGTACATCTTATAATTTGTATTGCTTCATTCCATCAGTTTAAAATTTTATAAATTTATATAATGATAAAAGTTGCAAAAAGAATTCCGTATTTAATACGTATGTATTTAGGACAATATTCTTCAAACTCAGCATGGCCTCTTGCTCTTTCTTTTTGTTGTCTTCTTCTTCTAAGAAATCTCCAAAGAGAAATATATCGCTTGGAATTAATCAGCTAGTTTATAGATAATCTTCAAGATAAATGATTCAAGTGATTAAATGAAGCTGCGGAACAATGAAACTATGATATGTCTTGTAGATAATATAAAACAAAAAAGGTTTCGGAATATTGTATTGTGTCATAAAGTTGTTGGTGTTTCGAACGATAGAAAACCAGGTGGAAGTTCAGTACCAGCTTAGAAAAATAGTTTTGTGGTGAAAGAACTGAAAAAAGCATATCTTATAAAAGTAGTGTGAATGAAATGGTAATGTTTAATAAACAATTGTGTCTAACATAAAGTTTAATTTTTTCTTGAAAGGATTGAGTGATCACGTATGTTTTTACATTCAATTCTTTTTGTTGATTAATGTTTCACATTTAAATTTTTTTTTTCGTCAATGTATTACATTCAATTGACTACATTTTGGAAAACTTAATTTTGTAATAAAGACACTTACATCCGAAAGAGGTATATATAACAAAATTTACATGCAAGTCATTATCTAATATGGATCTCTTGATTGAGATTTTTCCAAGAAGTGAGAAATTGGTTTCCAAAACGTAGGTAGTCGAGGCCAAGTATCCGTCGGGTAATCAAAGCTCTCCTGCCTATATTAATTGAGATGTGAGAAACTCAAAGCTAAAAGTGTTATTTTTCATTTCTAATCTACACACAAATCTCACACTAAAAATAATATTCTTTATTATCATATTATTAAATCTAAGATTTTTTTTTCTTTGTTATATTATTAAATTTAATATTTTTTCTTTGTTATATTATTAAATTTAATATTTTTTATTTCTTAATAGTTTAATAAATAACTAAAACAAAATATTTTTATTTCATTAAATAAAAGATTACATTTGAAAATTAAAAATATAAAAGTTACATCATAAAAACTTTCAGAATTTTAGAATAACATAAAATTGATAAGTTTCGATTCAATTTCGAATCGGTTGTATTTGGTTCCGGATCAGTTTATTAGTTTCAGGTAATATAATGAGGAACACTATTTAAAAAATAACTCATTTAGTTATTTAATTATTTTACAATATAATAAAATAATAATAGTTAATTATAAAATAATATATATATTTAGTGTTTTGTGAACAATCCTACATTAAATTTGGTGTGGTATTGTTCCGAAACCACTAAAAAAAATTTAGAGTGAATTATACTGTTGTGTTGGAGAAGAGAGGACGCTATGTGTCGTATCCAAGACCGATCCTGAACATAGGCTTAGGACGCCATATATAGTAAATTATAGTTTTTAAATGAAAGGAAAGGTAAAATATTAGAATGAAGACAAATAAAGATAATGATATTTCATTTTCAAGTCTTATTCTTTTAGGATTTTTGCTTTCTGTTGGACTTTGTAACATCACTATATGTTTTATGAAAATGATTTATTACATGGCTCGTATTACTTAGTTTTCTTTTTCTTGAATTATTCAATTAACCTACCATGCAGCCAAGGTTCGTCTCTAGAGGTAGCAGCATATACATTTGCTTAAGATTCATGATTCAAAAAGGCCAAAATTTATTTTTTATTGTGAAAAATATAAAACAAATTTGAATAAAAGGGCCAAATGTTTTTAAGAAGATCCCATAATTTTTTTTAACCTAGTTAATAATAGAATAATAGGGCCCAAGTTTAAGAAAAAAGCCAAAATTTTCATTTTAACCTAGTTAATTACTAAATTTTAGATCCTTGAAAAATTTAAAGCCTCTTTAAATCAATATCTTATTAGAGAAATTTTTTTTGGGTCCTTTAAAATATAGTATAGATTAAAAAAAATTGTATTTTTCCTAGGGTACTTAAAAAGTATAAGACAGTTCAAGAGAACAATTATATATTAAATTGATAATACAGAACACAAAAAGACGAATTCAGAAAACGAAATTCTATCTCATTCTTTTAGGGTTTTTGGTTGTAATAGAGAAAAAAAGCTAACACTAACAACAACATACTCGGTTCCTTACGTGATGATGGGGACTTCATAGTGTCTCAAATCACATAAATAGTCATTTGGGAGGGTCTCAATCATCCCCTACTAATTCTTTGTAATTTGCCTCAGATGAGAATTCTGTGAATTCTTGAACTGGAAATAATCTTGCTTTTGTCTTATGTAGATCTGAAAAGGATTCATCTCATGGTTATTAAAACTCCAACAAGTTATAAATATGAAGCACAATGAATATGTGGGAATCTACTTTGCTTTCTTTAATTTGAATGCCTTTATTGAGCCAATATCATTGATGAACTTGAATCATAATTTTAATCTTAATCTGAATGTTTATTATTAATCACACCTTAATAGATTTCAGTTCTTAATCTGAACTTGAAAGTTTATTATTAATCACACCTTAATCACAATTATTTTATGCTTTTAAGCTTCTCCATGCATGGTCGCTTAATTGAAACTATAGGGAAAAAAAAGATAAAACTATTTAAATTCAACCATTGGATGAATCAAATGCATAAAAAATAATGTTGTGAACTCCACCAAAAAACATATATACTACTAACCATGAAATTAAATATGACCGTGTGTTGTGCTTACTTCCACAAAAGAGATATAACAAATTTACATTTTTCATGTAAATTGCTTTAATTTTGAGAGTATAACTTTCTCTAATTTTTCTCAGAAAGCATTTCTGAATGAAGCGAAAGGTAGAAGATTAGAAAGATGACCGATTAAGAAATGATATTCTAATTTCGTTCTTTTAGGGTTTTTGAACCAGCGAACACAATAAAAACACATAACTATGATAAACCAAAAGTATTATTTTTTGAATTGTTTCTTATAAAAATAGAAATGATAGTCACTGAAATACAAACACATATTGTAAAATGTATATAGGAAAATGTATGAGATACTTGGGAAATAAAGCCCTTAATTAACCAAACTTGTATAGTAATTCGGTCTCATTTTATTTCTCCATTCCTCTGAGAGATAACCTTAGTGCCAGACAGCTTGGGAAGAGGATGCAGCATCGATTGGTTCGTCGAAATAAGCCTTTTTCATCAAAAATCAAACAAAGAACAAAGCATTCAAGTTTCTGACTGCAATATGTCAAAATCTCTTAAGGTGAGATTAGTCTTAAACATTGAGATTAACATTAAAATTATGATTCAACTTCAATGATATAGCTATATCAAAGTAGATTACCATTACCTCATTGTGCTTCATATTAATTTATAATTTGTTCGACTGTTAATTCACCACTGAGAAGTCTTCTAACCAGCAATTGTGAGTTCTGCAAACAAATAAACAATGATATAAGACCAAAATTATAACTCAAAAGCAAAAATTGAAAACAAAATCTAATAGCAATGGCTAACAATATGAGAACACTTCAACACAATCTATAATATTAAGAATATTAATTAATGTAGATCTTAGAGTGCATCCACCATATAATAAATGCAGATCAAGATAAATAATATGTACTTTTTTTTGTCAACTCAAATAATATTACCAAGGCAAAAAAAATTTACAACAATAAACTATTAGTCGCCCCCTCTTATACTACGAATAAGAGCATCAACTTTATAATTAAAAGTATATATATATACACGATATTTACAGTAGCAGCATATATGGTGAAAAACTATCTAGCTACCATATTGTAGAAACTAAAAATTAAGAAAAAAAACAAATAAGTAAACTAACCTTGAGTATCTGAACTAGATGATCCGACTTGTAATTATACTTTGGTATATTGTCTCCGAACGAATCATGTAAGACCTTTTCAAAAGCATGAACCACATGAATACCATCATTTGTCCAGAGAACATCAGTGTCACTAGCTTGCTTAACTGCTTCCAGAAGCGCATTCATGCACTTGCGACGATGTATACATAAAGACTCAGTTGTCTTTCGCATCGATTCATCATCAAAGACAGTAACCTCATCAATACTGTTTTGAGGGATAAACCTCTGTGGGATAGATCTTTTACGCCTTGAAATCATGGTCTTTGGCTTCTTCAGAATGTCAGGATGATGTCCAAGTCGCGAAATCGTCTTTGCCTTAAGAACTTCAATCTCATTCTTTTGCTCCTTGTTAAATCCTTTATAACTAAACTTCATCAGCTTCTTCTTAATATTATCATAAACCTTTTGCACGATGAAGCCACGATGCTCTTTACGGTTTCGGAGTTCCTTATTCTCTGGTACAAAAAGGACAATGCATTTGCCTTTCACAGATTCAGCAAAAACTTCATCGCAATGAAAACTGTAGAAGATCTCTTTTCTGTCTTTAGCTTTCCACTTTCCAACATATTTTGTTTTTACATCTGTTGGTCGATAAAACCATTGTACCTTAAGTTTCATACAATCTCCTTTTTCTTCTTTATAAATATCCTGAAACAACAAAGAATTAGATTCATTATGATAAGACCAACAATTAAAAACATTATTTATTAACTAAGGAGTCTTGGTCCACTGGTAATTCCCAAGTGGGAGATTCATGGTTCAAGTCCCTTGGTCACCGGATTTGAAAAATTGGGTACTTTCGGCCTTTAGGGAATTCCGAGCTTTGGAACTTCATAGTTATCTCTTTAAAGAAAACATTATCTATTTTATCACTTTCTTCTTTTTTTAACCTTTATTATCGCAATATAAGATTTTTCGTTTGGTTTCTCTGGAACCAATAATACTGAATCTTCCTATTCAAAAGAAAAGAACAAAAATAAGTTAATAGTAATACAATAACTATACGAAAACAAAAGAAATTTGAACTTCTTATAAACAAAACTCACTCTTTCATATTGAAAGCCGAGAAAAAGGAACATCTCGTAATGGAATTTCTTCTGGTCTCCTACACCAGAAGTGTTGATCAATCTGCCAATCGGTTGCGCATAATCCTCCATTCCCAATCTAATTTGATATATGATGTATGAATGACCTTAGAATGTAACATAACATAACTTATAAGATTCCAACAAAACAGAAAACAACTAAGCCAATTCTTGTACCTGATTCTTATGTCTTCACTTCGTTTTACAGATAAAACATAACCAAGCTATTTCTGTCTTATTAACTAAGTCATGTTGATTCAATAAACTAGGTTAACGACAATATAAGGAACTATATCATAGAATGATACATTTTATTTTTTAGCTTTTGGATAAGATACCTAAGAAGAGAGAAAATGGAATAATATAGAAAAATGAAGATTTTTTTTTTAAAAATTAGTATATTGTATAATTTATTTCCTTTTCATAGCAATAGAAACAAAAGTAATTATTAGGGAGTCAACCATAATTTTTTTTGGGTAACAAATCGAAATATTCAAATTCATTGTCATTTATGAAAGTGCAATGTATTTTGTTTATATGACCTGTACAAACGTGAATTTGATTGCTTTCATTAATTTACTCTTCTTCTTTCTTTCTTTTTTTCCATTGATTTACTCTTTAGATTAGATTGAAAACAATTAATTTTGACAAATATATTTTTCTTTTATATTAAAAAAATTGATGTTTCACCACTACATATAATAAATTAAAAAATTGAAATCTAGAGATGAGTTTTATGCTATGAATAAGATCTTGTTAATTCAATTGTTGACAAAAGAAATCTTTTAAAATTTATGTCCATTCCTCAATCTCTTAAGAAAAGAACTTTAAATGTAACTTCTATAATGGATATAATGTTAACTGTGTATTATTTGAAATGTATATAAATATAGGTATATATATATATACTAAGAGTATTGTAAATATTAAATTATTCTTTCTTTCCTTTTTAAAATTTTGATTCTCTTCACGAGCTGTCTGAAGTTGTCGATTGCCCATATTTTCTGGACGGATTTTATATCCTAAAGTTCTAGTCTGGATGGAATTTTCCCACTTGTGAATCCGTTGAGATAGCTTTGTCTAGACGTATTCTTTTGTCTTAAATTTTTTATTTTTTTTGTAGTTAGCTGAAAACAGAGGTCTACAATTTTCTTGTTAACTTTACATTAATGAAGTAAATAAAATGAAAACTTTATCTTGTCCATTAATAATTTTGAACATTTATGCGATCAAAATTGTGGATAATCCAAAAACATTTATGAATAATATAGAACAGATATTACCTAAGCCTGAATATGTGTAAACATGTCACATTTATCTTGTTCTATTAGAGGTTGAGGCACGGCGATTCAAAGAGTCAGTTAGACACAATCGAAGCCATATACGAGTTTCGAGAAACTATGACAGATTGTAAGAAATCTGATATTTGTGATATTTGTAAGAAAGTATGAACGGAATTGGTTATATCATTAGAAATCGTGTTTTTATTTTTGTCATTACAAGTCCAGATTCAAAGAGTCACTTACGTGTTCCAATGTGACTAATTTATCTGTTTCTCTCTTTTACTAGGAACAATTTCAGCTTTCAATTAAAAGTGAAACTGTATGTGTTATTTGCCATAATCACGTGCAAAGAAATCTCTCAGAAGAAAATGTGTAGGCTTAAGCAGAAGACTTCCTTTAGTTCAAGTTTGAATTGAAGATTCCAATGGTTTCTATCAAAATTGGATTGAGGAGGTCCAAGTTTTTGTAAAGACTTCCTCTGGTTCTCTGACTAGGATTTTCTATCCTATCTATGCTTTTTTTTTCATGGTGTAATGGTGATGCATCGCTCATATACTGAGAATGTTGTAACCACGATATAAGCTATTTAATGAAACATTTGGGGTTGACCAAAACCAAAATTATAAGCAGATGTAATGCAAGTTTCTCAACCCTTATTCAAACTCAACTCATTTCTAAAATCCTACTACGGTGGAGTCGAAATCCATATGCCTAAGCCATTAGCGAAACATGTTACTACTAGACTAAGAATATCTTGGTTTCGACTTCTTTTATTCTTCAGTTTAATAAAGCTAAAAAAGATCTTATACTTTATTAATCAATCTGCATAATTAAATAACAACATTTCTCATTTTTGAATTGGCATAATCTCGATAAAATCCAACAAACGAACGACTTGAGTTTGCATATATAGTTAATGTCTATATATATTTTCTGTATATATATGATGAAATTTACGTATTGGCTGCATAGAAACAACTAGGTGGAAACGAAATGTACGAAAATGTGGGAGTGAATTTTATCGTTTATGCAGCTTTAATTACATTATGAATTCTTTTCTGCACAGGACATTTATGTACAAGGATAAACAAAACTTCAAAATTAATGTGCAATAGTTTTATTTCTAATATTCCAACATATTTTATTTCTACAATACGAAGATGATAAAACCATTTCTTTTTTTAAAGCATACTTCATTTGATAAATTAAATCAGAATTACAAGATCACTAAAGCATGAGCGATATATGGCCACAAAAATTCAAAACTAAAATAAAACATAATAAAAATATAGAATCTTGATCAGAAAACCAAGAGAAATGTTCTCGAAGAGTCGGGTTCCTCATAATCCAACCTCGACGAAATCCTTTGAAGATAGTCGTTGTAATGCTATTGGAAGCGTAAGAACTAACCAAAGTCTATTCCTCGGAATTTGAGTAGTTTTGCATCTTCAAAAGGTCATGAAACGAGCCAATGCGAGAAATCGTCTTAGCCACAAGAAGATCAATCTCATCCTGTTGATGCACCTCAAACCAAACGTAATCGAATTTCATTAGCTTCTTGTTAACATAATCATAAACCTTTTGCACAATGAAACCAGGATGCTCTTTACTGTTTGGGATTTGCTTATTCTCTGGCACAAAATGGACAATGCACTTATGCATCACAGATTCAGCAAACACTTCATCGCGATGGAAACTGTGGAAGAGACCTCTTGGGTTGTTGAACTCCCACATTTCAACATCTTGTATCTCTACCTCTTCAGGCCGATAAAACCATTGTACCTCAAGCTTCACATATCCTTCTTTTCCTTGTACATAAATATCCTATCCAACAAAGCATTAGATTCATTATGATCAGAATATATTCAAATTTTGACTATTTTCTATCATCTCTAACCTTTATTATCCCAACATAAGGCTTTTCATGTGGTTCCTCTGGAGTGCATATCACTGTATCTTCCTATGAAAAATGACCCCCAAAAAAAACAGCAATTAACATTGTATTTAACCATTATTAACACAGACACAATAACAAAATTAAGAAAACTCACAAGTTCATACTGTTTTTCGTGAAAAGTGAAGCTCTCGTAATGAAGTTTCTTAACTTCTCCAACACCAGTAGAGTTAATGAATTTGCCAATTGGCTTTGCAAAATCTTCAGGTCTCAACTCTAACTTTTTCTTCTTTTTCACTGATAGTTTCTCACTCTCCTTCTTTCTCTGCGTCATCTCTGCTTCAATGCTGCTTAACTTCGAATACGAGGTACAAAATCAGAGACCCAGAAAAACTAATAGATTTACTAATAAGTTATTAAAAGAGTAAAATTTGTACCTGATTTTTATCCCAACAGGGTAGGCTAGGGTTTTAATATACCTTCACTTTCTTCGTTATCTGATTTTGATACTCATGTCTTCCTAATATTTATATACCAGATTATGCAGAAAAATTCATAAAACTTGAGACAATATACAAAATTTTATTTATTCTATGTATGTGTTAGATTTTATTCCTTTTAAATTTAAATACTTAAAACAAGAAAGATATGGTGGCAAAAAAGGATGTAAACGAACTTTTTTCAAATGATTTTTTGTATTCATATAAAATATTTATTATTTCCTTTTGTTTACAAATAATAGCAAAATTTTTTGTGAAATGTCTGTTATTTCCTTTTATTGGAATGAAAGAAAAATAATAATTATATAGAGATTCAATCACACCTTTTCAATTAATTAGTATATTCAAATTTGAGTGTTTGGGCTTTTATTGGTCGATCCATTAAGGAAAACGCTTGTTGGACCTGCTTGCTTGGGCAAAAACTTTATCCAAGTAACCATTCAACGAGATACTATATTAGATCACAACTGACCGGCCCAATAACTAAATTTCTACATAATGTTGCAGGAAAACTTGATCCCGGATTATACAAATGTGTTGTCTTAAGTGGACTTACCGCCTGCCATTTGCATATATAAATATTTCTTCAAGTAACACAAATTGCAAAAATAAAATCCAAGTAAAACATATGTATTAATTAATTTTTGCAAAAACATATATATAAGGGGAAAAAGTTAAAACAATAAGGAAATAAGATTTAAACATCAAAAGTTTTGTTAACCAAAAGAAAAAAGCATCAAAAAGTTTCGTTAACAGTTAGTAATAGAACGTTTGTTATAATTAAAGTTATATTGAATTTTGTAAAGATTTTATAATATTACCTAGATGATACCCTTTGCTAATGCATGGAATATACGTTTTTTGTGAAAAATCAATACCCACTTGTAGTTATTTTTAATTATTTCATAATATTTCTATGTGATATTTTTTTTATGGTCTGATTTATATATGTAAATTTATTAATTTTATATGTACTTGATATATTAAGATCAATTCATTAGGTGATGCACACAAAAAATGTTTTTTATTTTATTTTTGCTTGTTTAGATTTTGATGCATTATAATTTTCGTATATTAACTATTTGACTCGTGTCATTTATTTTTTTAGAATCATGTCTATTTAGATTTTTATACTCATATTCATTTAAGCTTTTAAATCCGCATTTATGTAGGGGTTTAAACCGTATACATTTACATCCTTAACATCATGTTTAGTTTTTTTTTTATATATTATCGACATGACACATATTTCAATTTATTATTTTAAGTAATTCATAATATCAGTCATTCATACTAATCTTAATCTTTTTATATAAAATTGGATTTCAAAATTACTCATCAACATAATTGTTTCATGTGTCTAATTCAACGACCAGAAATCTTCGTGTATTTAATAAATAAATAATCACAAATATTTATCTCATACTATGTACAAATATAAATAAAATTATATCTAAAAGACAAATTTGCATATAAAACTGCAAATATTTTTAAAATTTTAACAAAGTAAATCCTAAATGAATTTGTATTTTAAATTCAAATATTTGTTTTTATCAAAAATTATATATGTCTATTCATAATCCTATTAGATGAAATTTAGTTTTCAAAAGTTAGTGGCTAATAGGATTGTTTCATGTGTCAAATCTAATAATAAGAAAACCTATTATATAAAATATTTGTTTTAATAAAAAATTATGTATCTCTACTCGTAATCTTATTAGAAGAAGTTGAGTTTTAAAAAGTTAGTAAATAACATATTTCACATGTCAAATCCAATAATAAGAAAACCTATTATACAAAGTTAGGTTTTCAAAATTTAGTAATCAACAAGATTGAATCACATGTCAAATCCAAAAACCATAAAATGTATTATATAAAGATAGTTTTTCAAAAATCTATAGGATTATTCCACGTGTTAAATTTAATGATAAAAAACTTGTTGTATTTATAATTATTACAGAAATATAAAATAATTTTTAAAATCAAAACTTATCAAAAAATATTACTAAATTGAATCACAATTTAATTTTTAAAGGTTATAGCAATTTCTTAAAATAATATTTAAAAAGTCATACCGACAAATATGTATATGCCAATTATAAATTTTATATATTCACCAATAATAACTATAATTTTTTCGTTTTTTATATAATAGATTTTTATTATATTTAATTATTTTATTTTTATATATTTAAGTTAAAACAAATATTTATATATTTAAACTAAAACAAATTAATAATATCATGCATATAAAGATAATCATAATAATCAGTTAATAAATTTTATCAAATCTTATTAAGAAATAAAAAAAATATTATTATAAATGACACAAATTTTTTAACACTACAGTTTTATTATATATAAAAACTTCACAAATTTTAGGCTTTATAATATTAATTTGAACATGTTTAATTTGGAGAGTTTTTTGCAAATCTATTCTAGTCATCCTTTCTATATTTTATTTAGAGGAATTTTTGAAATGGTGGTTGCTTTATAAGTGTTATTTTTATGGTTTTTTTACAAATCATTGTCACTTTTTTTAACATGTTTTACTTAAATGGTTTTGTTTTTCAGATTGAAATAATTAATTTCTTTGATTTTTTTGCATAAAACCCTAAAATAGTTATCAAACTCACAATAATATAAAGATTTTTAGCATCGCATGCAACCACAATAAAAAGCAAGAACACAATCAAATATAAAACAAAGAACAAGGAAAACAGTACTACATAAAAACTAAATAGATTTCCTCTAATCTAAGTCTTTGGCTTCTTTGAAAGATCATGAAGATATCCGAGTCGCGAAATAGTCTTTTCCATAAAACCTTTAATTTCATTCCTTTGCTCCTTGTTAAATCCTCTATAACTAAACTTCATTAGCCTCTTGTTAACGTCATCGTAAACCTTTTGCACAATGAACCCACGATGATGTTTACGCTTTGGAAGCTCCTTATTCTCTGGTACAAAATGGACAATGCATTTGCGTTTTACAGATTCAGCAAAAACTTCATCGCAATGAAAACTGTAGAAGATCTCTCTTCTGTCTTTAGCTTTCCACTTTCCAACATATTTTGTTTCTACATCTGTTGGTCGATAAAACCATTGTACCTTAAGTTTCATGCAATATTCTTTTTCTTCTCTATAGATGTCCTGAAACAACAAATAATTTGATTAAAAATGATAAGCAACAAATATAAATCGTATATAGTTTATCATCTTTTTAACCTTTATTATAGCAACGTAATTTTTGTCTTCTAGATTCTCTGGAAACAGTAACACTGAATCCTCCTATACAAAAAAAAAGACAAATTAATGCTAATGTTAATAACTAGGCATATAAAATATAAAATGCACAACAATGCGACAGCCTATAATCCATAGAAAAATAGTTTTGAATATATGAAATAAAAGATCCGTTAATATATGAAATAGTTTTGAATATATGAACTAGGCATATAAAACATAAATTTTAAAAATGGCCCTAATATATTCTCTTATATTCTTTAAATTAATCAAAGTAAAAAGCTTAGTAACTTACTATTTGGTATTGTGTGTCGCGAAAAGTAAACATGTCATAGTGAAGTTTCTTATGTTGTCCAACACCACTAGTTCTAATCAATTTGCCATTTGCTTGCACACAATCCTCCTCCATTGCCATTTCCTCACTCTCCTCTCTCTTCCTCTTTCTCTCTGTTATTTCTCTTGCGTTCTTAAAGTAGTCGTCTTTGGTATTCAATTGTTGATTCAACATCTCTTTCGTCATCATCCTTCTTATGCGAGTCATCCTCAATTTTGAGCTTTTCTTGGAATGAAAACAATTTTAATATATTGTAAAATCATATAAAAAATGTCATAATCAAGCTCATAATTAACCATAATATTTAGTGAATTCAAATTTTATTAATAACTAAATCAATAAATTCCGATACAACACCGTAATTTTTTAGATTCGAACTCTAATGGTAAGGTAACATACAACCACGTCATTCAATATACTTCTCAATTCAAACCAACCGATTTTAAAAGTACACAAACAAATTTGATATTTATTCAAGATTAGATATATAATTTGTACTCATCCAAAATCTAAATGTTCTGGTAAAATACACATAAAAATTAAATTTCAGTGTGATAAAAATACTACAGATTGTACCAACGGAAAGCTACTTAACTAGTGCAATTAATAAGATTTTGCAAAATTTTGTACCTGAATCTTATGCCACCAAACAAGTGTTGGATATATCTTCACATCATTTTACATGTTATCTCTTCGGATAGGAAGCGGGATGTTATAGTTATTATATACTAAATCGTAATGACAACTGGATTAAAGACAATATAAGGAATTATATCATAAATTGATTTTTTTATTTATTTACTTTTGAGTAAGATACCTAAGAAGAAATGTATCCAAATAAAATAGGAAATTGAAGAAACCCTTTTCAAATCAGTATACTAGATTTGTATAAATTATTATTTCTTTCCTTTTTGATAGCAATAAAAACAAAAGTTCTTCGAATACTGTCATCTGTTATCTGTGTTGGTGCAATGTATTTGTTTGTTTGACCTAAGGCTGGGCAAAATATCAAATTCAATTTGATTTGGTATTTGAGTTATTTGCGGATCTCTGAAAATATAAAATTTGAGTTTCTGGAAATCCAAAATTTTTTGAATCAAAGCGGGTTATAAAATCAGATATCAAATTAAAATGGAACGGATTACAAATATTACAAATTTTCAAGATATTTTCTCCGTGCTCAACTCTAATTTGACGTTTACAAAACTAAATCCTGAAGAACTTAAAGTATCGATTATAAACTCAAACGATTAATAAAGAATCACATTCTTTATTGCTTTAGAAAACTCTCTCAAAAACTAAAGCCTCAAACCTTAAACTCTTAGGTTATACCACACTTTGGTATCTCTCTTTTACAGACAAGATAAAGTCTTCTTAAATCTACTAGGAAAAGGTACGATTAGATAACTCCTAACACAACAAACTCTATCTTATCTATTAAGTAACTTGCTCAGTAACTTACTATGTTCAAGCTTAATTCAACATTCTCCCTCTTAAGCTTGAAGTCGACTTTCTCTATATCATGAACACCAATGAAGTCCCTCATCTTTTTGAACTTGATTATCCCTAGTGCCTTTGTTAGTATATCCGCCTTTTGTTTTGTTCCTGGAATATGTTTCACTTCGATTTGACCATTCTCAACACATTCTCTTACGAAATGATATCTTGTGTATGTGTTTACTTCTCCCATGAAACACTGGATTCTTGGTTAGAGCAATTACGGATTTGTTGTCAATACGAATGATTACCTTTTAACATTTCAATCCCATTATTTTACTTATGAACTCTTGAAGCCAAATTGCTTGTCTTGAAGCTTCAGTTCCAGCCATGAACTCAGCTTCACACGAAGACAAGGCAACAGTTTCTTGCTTTTGTGAGCACCAAGTAATCGAACTCTCGCTTAGATAGAAGATGTGCCTAGTTGTACTTCTTCCATCATCCAGATCTACATTGTTACTACTATCACTATACCCGATTAACCTTGGTACTTGTGTGTGAGATCTCCACTACAAGAGAACATTAGTTTAGAGACCAAATTTTACAACGTTTTTGGGACGTTGTAAAATTGGGAGGTATTTGCAACCTCCGTTACGACATTTTGAGATTTCGTCGTAAAGGAGTTGTAAATAGACAACAAAAATTTTCGTTGTAAACAAGTTGGTATTTTACGACTCCTTCACAACACTTTCCCATTTCTAAAACAATTCGTTGTTAATTAGTCCCTAAGTTGCAACTCTTTTACGACTTCTATATTTTGCATCGAATTAACATCGAATGTCAAAGTAGGTAAACACGTTTATCTTGTTACGTAAAAGGTTTAAATAAAATTTTAATTTATGTTGTACAGGCGTTGTAAATTTTAATTTTTTTTGTTAAAACATCTTTACTTTACAACTCTTTTACGACTAAGTAGTTTACAACTGTTTAAGGACGTAATTTCAAATTAGATATTTATGGTTAGGTACATGTGTTGTAATTTACTCGTAATTTGTGAGAAGTTGTAAAATCATCGTTAATTTTTTGCCTATATAAGGAGGAAGTCTCTCTTCATTAATCACAACATCAAAAAACAAAAACAAATACGTGGTAAAGGAGAAAAAAACGGTTTTGGGAAAAAATCCAAAAAATTTCTTTCGGTGGAGATATATTCGAGCAACGGAAGTGGATGTATATGCATAGAGATGCTGCCGAAATCGTGACAAAGGATTTTATGAATGACGCAGAAATATTCATGCACCAGGCTAGTCAAACCGAAATCACGGTTGAATCGGGTAAGATGTTCTGTCCTTGTCGGAAATGCAAAAATACAAAATTCGCCCGAGTAGAAACTGTTTGGAATCATCTATTAAATAGAGGATTTACACCGCATTATTACATTTTGTTTCACCATGGGGAAGGTGATAGCGGTCGTGGGAATCATGAAGCAAGTAGTAGTAATTTTAAGAATGTTGATGCTAATATAGGTGAATTAAGTAATTTACATGATGTTGGTTATCAGAATGAGATTCATGGGGTTGTAGAGTATGATAGGATGCATGAAATGGTCACATATGCATTTTAGGGAACTAATACTGATCAACCTATAGTTGCTGATGCACCCAATTTCGATGCAAAAAGGTTTTATTACATGCTAGATGCTGCAAACCAGCATCTCTACGAGGGGTGTAGAGAAGGTCTGTCTAAATTATCATTGACAGCTAGGATGATGAATATTAAAACAGAATGTAATTCATCTCAGTCATGCATGAATATGTGGACTGACTTGCTCAAAGAATATTTGCCAGAAGACAATGTGTGTGCATAATCATATTATGAGACGTAGAAATCGGTCTATAGTCTTGGGTTGTCGATCGAAACCATTGATGTTTGTATAGATAATTGTATGATCTACTGGAAAGATGATGATGTGTTACAAGAATGTCGGTTCTGTAACAAGCCAAGATATAAGGCACAAGGGAGTGGGCGTAAGAAGGTTCTGTATCAATGGATGTGGTATTTTCCAATAACTGATAGATTGAAGAGGTTACATCAGTTGGATAGGACAACAACTGCGATGAGATGGCATGCAGAGCATTCACAGACAGAAGGAGAGATTAATCATCCTTCATATGCAAAGGCGTGGAAACATTTTAATACGGTACACAAAGATTATGCTAGGAATATTAGGAATGTTTATCTTGCTTTATGCACTAATGGTTTTAGTCTGTTTGGAATGTCTGGTAGACAATATTCTTTGTGGCCAGTAATCCTCACGCCTTATAACCTTCCTCTGAGAATGTGCATGGAAAAAGAATTTTTATTCCTAAGTATACTTGTTCCTGGTCCTAATCATCTGAAACGGTGTCTTGACGTGTTTTTGCAACCTTTGATTCATGAGCTTGAAACAGTTATGGACGCACGGGGTTCGGGCATATGATTGTTCTGGCCAAAAAAAATTTACGATGAAGACGGTGCTTATGTGGACGATAAGTGACTTCCCTTCCTACAGAATGTTATCTGGTTGGACAACACATGGGAGATTGGCTTGCCCATATTGCCTTGGGAGAACAGATGCATTCCAACTGAAGCATGGTAGGAAGACGTCTTGGTTTGATTGTCATCGTCGACTTCTTCCAATTAACCATCCTTACCGAAGGAACACGACTCTATTCAGGAGTAAAGTTAAGGTAAATGATCCCCTACCATTGTATCTATCAGGAGAGGAAATCGAAGCAAATATGGATTATTACAGGGCTTTGGCTACTGTTCCTCGAGGAGGTAATTGGCACATTCCTAATAATATGCCGGATTATTACGGACGACATCATAACTGGCATAAGAAGAGTATATTTTGGGAGCTGCCATATTGGAAAGATTTGTTGATTCGACATAATTTAGATGTGATGCACATCGAGAAGAATTTTTTTGAGAATATCATGCATACAATTTTGAACGTGGCTGGTAGGACAAAGGATAACATGAATTCACGTTTAGACTAACCAACTATTTGTTCAAGGAGTGAGTTGCATATCAAAAGTGACGGGAAAATTTCAGTTCTGATATTTAGGTTGTCATCTGAGGCGAAAACAACGTTATTCAATTGGGTGTCATCAGAGGTGAAGTTTCCTGATGGGTATGTTTCAAATCTCTCAAGATGTGTTGAGCAAGGGCAAAAATTTACAGGGATGAAAAGTCATGATTGTCATGTGTTCATGCAACGACTACTACCCTTTGCCTTGGCGGAGTTATTTCCAAAAAATGTACATGAAGCACTTGCAGGTATTTGTTTAACATACTATAGTAATGAATATAAACATATATATATATATATAACTCTTATATTGTAGGTATTGGAGCTTTTTTTTAGAGATTTGAGTGCAGGGAAAATCACAATAGAAGGTTTGGAACAACTTTCAACCAATATACCGCTATTGTTGTGCAACTTAGAGAAGATTTTCCCTAATTCGTTCTTCGATGTTATGGAACATCTGCCAGTGCACCTTCCTCACGAAACACTCCTAGCAGGACCTGTTCATTTTCGATGGATGTACCCATTTGAACGTTTTATGAAAACGTTTAAGGGCAAAGCAAAGAATCTGTCAAAACTCGAAAGGTCAATCGTTGCTGGTAGATTGACAGAAGAAACGTCGCATTTCACATCGTACTACTTTGCACCCACTGTTCACACACGAAAAAGAGCACCTAGAAGATATGATGATGGTGGTGTCGCCCAAACTTATGCAGTAGAGGGAGTTCCTGATATCTTTTCCCCAATTGGACATCTCAGTGGCAAATTAAAAGAAGTTTGGTGGAGTAGTCCCGAAGACCGCCACGCGGCACACACATATATACTTTTGAATTGTACTGAAGTGCTTCCGTTTGAAATGTATAGATATATATGTATATGAATTGTGTATATTTAATGAAATGTGTATTACTTTTAAATTAACATATTTCTATATACATATATAGTTTATTTGTTAGTCAGGTAAAAGAAACTTTGAAGGAATTTCAGATGCAGAAGTACTTAAGCGGAAAGATATGCACTTCGCACTATGGTTGAAGGGCCAAGTAAGAGTGAATTGTATACATTAATTATGATTACGTTGTGATTAATTTAAATTGTGTATACATGTTGACTATGATTATCCATTCTACCCACCATGGTTTCATGATTTGATCCAAGGTCCTATTGCTAAGATAACAACAGCACCCATGTATTTCAGCAGAGGATACACATTTCACACCTTTGAGTACGGTGTGAGGCGTGCAATGGCAAATTGGGGAGTATGTGCGAAAGGTGAAACCGATTTTTATGGAGTTTTGCAAGAGATTATCGAAGTGGAATTTGTGGAATTAATTGGGTTGAAAACTGTGCTATTCAAATGTGACTGGTTTGATCCCGTAATCAACAGAGGTGTCCGTTACAGCGAATTTGGAGTTGTGGACGTGAATGGGAGGATAAGATACAACAAGTTTGAGCCTTTCATTTTAGCATCGCAAGTAGAGCAAGTTAGCTTCATTCCATATCCAAGGATCAAAGAGTGAGGCATCAATTGGTTAGCTACAGTGAAGATCACACCCATGGGCGAATTATTGGATGTGGAGATTTAACGTTGCAGGAAGAATCATGTTCATCTATAAAAGTGCCAGAGCAAGCTACAGATCTAGTGGTTCTTATCAATCCGAAAAACCGAGAGTACGAAGATCTCCCTGTAGAAGATGTTCACGATGAGGAACGTGACGAGTTTGCAGAAAGTGATAATCCAAGTAGTGGAAATGGTAGTAATGGTGAAGAATCTGATTGATACTACGGTTTATAATGTAAGAACAATCTATGTTACTATTTTAATGTAATTTACATTATGTCAATCTTTTATAAATCATTTGAATTTAGTAAATTTAAAAATCAATCTAAGTTTTATCAATCTAATTTTTATAAATCAATCTAAGTTTTATCAATCTAAGTTTTATAAATCAATCTAACATTCCGAAAAACACTTAGGAAAAAAATAATTGAAGAAAATGTCGTAAAGATGTTGGGGCTTACAAACGTCGTAAAGACGTTGTTAAGTGCCAACGTCTTTAAGACGTTTCCTTCACGCGACGTCATAACGACATTGGGCCAAGAAAACGTCGTAAAGACGTTGGCACTTAACATTGTCTTTAAGACGTTTATAAGCCCCAACGTCTTTACGACGTTTTATGCCCCAACGTCTTTACATCATATAAATCATATAAATCTTATAAATTATTATAAATCATATAAATTATATAAACCATATAAATCATATAAACCATATAAACCATATAATTTATAAATCTTATGAATCATATAAACCATATAAACCATATAATTTATAAATCTTATAAATTATTATAAATTATATAAACGAAATAAATTATTGTAGATATATTGCACAAAACGTCGTAAAGACGTTGAGGCTTATAAACGTCGTAAAGACGTTGTTAAGTGCCAACGTCTTTACGGCGTTTTCTTCTATACGTTACGGTCCATTGAATCCACTGTAACGTCTCAATTACACCTTATGCATTGTACCGTAACGGTACATTGAATCCATATTTGTCAACTTCTTTACATGGATTACGTTGTAAAGTCGACCCTAACTTTACAACTCTTTTACGACGTAACATGAATTCCCAACCCTTTTACAACTCCACGTATTCCCTATAAATATATCACCAATTTTGCAACATCATTCCATCATTCCCCATTCCACAATCTCTCTTTAAGGTATTCCTCTCTCCCTTCTCTCTACAAATTTTCTTTTTTTTGGCAAATAAAGGATTTAGAACTATGTAGGTTATTTAGAAATTATGTAGTAGATACGGAATTTAGAATTTAGGGTTTATATATTATTTAGTAGTATCCAATGTCTAATACGGAACATTCTTTTGTAGGTATTACAAATTATGGCACCCCGTAAGCATACACGCAATTTCCATTACAGTGACATGCTGCATGGCACCGCATCATCCTTTACTTCCTCGGCTGTGCCAGACACACAGTCACATCATCAGAGTCATACACCTCCGCATACTTCCCCGACACCAGAAGTGGCCGTAGATACCCCGCCGACGAATGCTGCGGTCCATCCAGACCTTTTGGTGCCGTCGGATGCACCTTATGCGCAGTACCGGGTGGAGGATATTCTCGTGGCACCAAACCGCGAGAATTTGCCGCATCTACACATCGATCGTCCAACTGGAACCTATTGGTAAATATTTAATTTAATTTTCATATTTAATTTAAGTATTTATAATTAAATAACTAATAATATATATTAAAAAAATTTCAGGTTCGGTATTGATAACAAAGTGGGACGAAGCATCATGGAATGCATCAAAAGCTATTTCGTGGAGGTGACTCCAAATTGGAAATCAATACCACATTACATTCGCATAACGTGGTTCAAGATTTTTGCGGTAATTTTTTTTAACATTAATTTTTATTTTATTCAACATACTATAATATATAATAAATACTAATTAATTTCTTTGTCTACTAGCAACGTTGGAATTGGGACGTCTCTATCAACGAGACTGTCCGACATGAGTTCTACCGCAAAGCCATGAAGCGGCTTTGTAACACAGTCTCGGACTAGAAAACCGAGTGGGAGGTGAAGGGAGATGCCGGGAAACCCACATTCATGACCAACGCGTGTTGGGATGGATTGAAGAGTTACTGGGTAGACCCTGCAGCTGTGAGGAGAGCTGCTCAGTGTTCCACCTCCCGAAAGACGATTGGTCCCGACGGCTTACCAGTCGCAATGCCGCACACTGCGGGCCAAATGCCTTTTGGCGCAGTGGCAATACAAATAGTAAGTATTTCTTAAAATAAAAGTTTTCATTTAAAATATTTATTAACATAAATTAATATTTAATTTAATATTTCATTTATTAGGCGGAAATAACTAGACAGATTTCTACGCTTCCAGAATTGTATGCCGCAACCCATAAGAAGAAATATGGCGTCTTCGTCGATCCACGGTGTGAGCTGCTACACAGCCAGGTTGAAGCTGCGGTTAAGGAGCGTCAAATCCAACTTTCCCAGGACTCCACCGATGGTAGTCCTGTCGAATTGAGTGCTCCTGAAATCAACGCGATTTATAAGCAGGTTTTAAATTAAATAATTTACTTTAAATAATATTTTTTTCCTGTAAAATCTTTTTTGTAGATCGCTCCAAAAAAAAAAGACGGATTATTGGCATAGGATCCGCCCAAGATGTCCAGAGAGTCACGTCTAACTGGATCGGCGAAAACTCACTCCGTAGTCAATTGCAGGAATCTCGTGCGGAAATTGCTTCCCTAAAGCAAACGAGGGATGAGATCCATGATGGATATTTTGGTTGCGGGCAATCCACATGCATCTGCGGCTTTGGAGCTTAGACGTTGGAACCACGGGATTAGGCCTACGAAGAATATCGAGGTCGATTTGCACGAGCGAGTGGCTGAAGATCAGGACGACCGTAGCACTGACATGTTTGACGAATTACTCTGTTAAATATTTTGTAATTTGTAATTAAGTTTAGTAAATACATTTTAATTTTATATTTTAGTTTTATATTATAATTTTAATTTATTCATTTCATATTTTTATTTAAAAACAAAAATTTAATTTCACAATTTTAATAAAAAATAAAAAACAAATTTTAGTCCCAAATCGATGTAAATATTCGTCTTTAAGTAGTTGTAAATAATTTCGTCTTTAAATAGTTGTAACATTTTCGTCTTTAGTTAGTTGTAAGCTTTTCAACTTTAACACGTTGTAACACATTTCGACTTTAATACGTTGTAAAACATTTCGACTCTACTTAGTTGTAATTAATATGTTGTAAGTTACTTGCTAAGTTTACAACTATCTTACAACGTATAATTTGCCATCGATTTTACAACACCCTCTTGATGTTACGACGTTTTTACCACGTCTATTTACGACGTTTTAACAACGTTAATATGGCGTTGTTAACTTTTACGATGTTTTTACAACATTTTATTGCTTACAACGTGCAAGACACGACGAACCACGTGGCGTCCCTAATGCGTTGTAAAGCCCTTTACAACGCATTAGGGACAAAAATGAGAGTTGTAAGAGTCATGTTCTCTTGTAGTGCTCGTGAAGGATAATCCGAGGGTGATTGTGCCCTTCAAGTATCTTAAACAATGTTTCATGGCAGCTCCATGTGATTCTCTTGGACTTTGCATATATCTACTCAAAACTCCAACACAATATGACAAATCCGGTCTTGTATGTAAAAGAAATCGAAGGCAACCAACCTTCCTTCTATAATCCGTGGCATCAATTTCCTTTTCTTGAAAAGCTCTTGGTAGTTTTAACCCCGACTCCATTGATATATGAACTATGTTACAATCATCCATTCCCGAGTCTTCAAGAATATTTTGAGCATAACGTTTTTGTGTTAACGTTATTCCACCTTTAAGTTGTCTTACTTCTATTCCAAGATAGTTAGTTAGATTCTCTAGGTCACTCATCTCGAATTTAGTTGACATTTCTCCTTTGAACTCGTCAATAATTCTTCTATTTGTCCATGTGACAAACAAGTCATCTAAATAAACGACAATAAGCAAACTTTGATCCGAGATTACCTTGCTACATTTTTTGAACTTGAGTTCTGTAAGTACTTGATTCAACTTGATGTTCCAAGCTCTTGGTGCTTGTTTTAACCCATACAAGGCTTTCTTAATTTTATAGACTTTGTCTTCACTCCCTTTTTACCTCAAAGCCTTCCAATTGTGTAACATAAACGGTTTTCTTTAAATCTATATTAAGGAAAACCGTTTTCACATCAAGATGATGTATCTTCCAGCCATTAATTGAAGCGGATAGATTAACAAGGTGAATTGTTTCGTCTTGCAACCGGTGCAAACACTTCTTCATAATCTATTCCATACTTTTGCACATATCCTTTGGTAACAAGTCTTGATTTTATACTTGTTTATGCTTCCATCAGAATTACATTTGATTTTGAATACCCATTTAAGTCATATGGGCTTGACACCTACTGGGAGCTCCTCTAGTTCCCAAGTCTCATTCTTGACAATAACCTAATTTCATCTTCACATGCAAGAATCCATACCTTTAATTCTTTTGCTTCTTTGAAATTCCTAGGTTCATCGCCTAAGCACAATAATAGTTTTTCTCCTTCAATTCCGGACATCAAGACATAATCATCAAGATGTTTTGGTCTTGAAACATCCCTTTGAGATCTTCTCAAGACTTCACCGGATGAAGTCTAATCCGAAACCGCATCCTAGTTTTGTTCGTTGGTCTCCTCGGTTTCGACTTTGGTCCTAACATCTTCGTGGTCTTGATGATCATCTCCATCGGACTTGGTTTTGTCTCATTACTACTAATCATAATCTCAAAACTTCCAACTTGACTCTCCTATGAAGCTTTGTGATTCTAATTACATCATTTTGCTTCATCAAACACCAGATCTCTACTTACTATAATTTTTTGAGAAACCGGATCAAGTAATCGATAGGCTTTAGACCCGAGTTCGGTTCCAAGATGAACAAGTATACAAGATCTATCTTCTAGTTTCTTCAAGTATGGAACATCAACCTTAGCATATCCAATGTATCCAAAGATTCAGATATGATTGATGTTTGGCTTTTCTCCACGAAGAACCTTATATGGTGTCCGATCCTTGATAGCTCATATACCAATTCTATTCAAGAGATAGGTAGAGTGTCTTACCACTTTTCCCCAAATATAATTAGGCATATGCATATACTTCATCATGCTTCTTGACAATTCCATCAATGTTCTATTACACCTCTCAACAACTCTATTTTGTTGAGGTGTGTAAGGCGCGGTAAGATGCCTTTTAATCCTCATTTCTTCGCAAAAAGTTTTGAACTCATGGGACAAGAATTCACCTCCTCGGTCAGTTCTAAGCACGTAAATTCTTTCTCTAGTCTCCTTTTCTACCATGTTTTCGAATCTCTTGAATTTTCCAAACGCCTCACTTTTTTTTTCATCGATAAGAACAAAGATATACCTATTTCCAGCTGCAGTTTTTGGTGATATTGGTCCACAAAGATCCCAATGTACAAGTTCCAACACTTTATCCGCTCGGAAAGAAGTTGTCTTTGGAAAGACTTGCCTTGTTTGCTTTCCAAGTAAAGATGATCTGCATATCTTCTTCTCTATATCGACCTTGGGGAGACCTTTAACTAGTTCTTTTTTGATCATGTTAGACAAAGTATCAACATTAATATAACCTAACTGTGCATGCCACATGCTTGAATCACTTACCTCGGTTAGATGCACCTCCGAGTCTTTGATATCCATCCGAACCTTGTAAAGTCGATTTGGTGATCTTTTGGCTTTGACAATTACTTTCCCTTCTTGATCAAACATTGTCAAATAATCTCCTTTCATTCGTATATCACAGCCGGATTTGGTAGCTTGTCCAAGACAAATTATGTTACTCTTTAAACTCGGAATGTACAACACATTAGTCATGATTTTTGTTTTATCGTTTCGATCCAAAAGAAAAATCGATCATTTTCCCTGATATCAATGCGTGAGTCATCTCCAAATCTCACTTTTCCCGTGATTGTCTCATTTATTTGAGTAAAGTATCGCCTATTCCCCGTCATGCGATTGCTTGCTCCATTATCGAGATACCAAGTATTCTCTACATTAGACGTCTCAAATTTACTTAGTACACAATTCTTCTCGTTTAAATAAACCACCTCATGCATAAAGATATCATCCGCGTCTTGTGTGTCTCCACTAACAATTTCATCTTGAGTCTCTTGTAGTTTAAGCAAATGATCCGGAAAGCTAAAAGCATAATGCCCTAGTTTATCATACCGATAACACATAACTTTTGATAGATCTCGATCTTCATTACCTCTACCTCGACCTCTTCCACGTGATAGTCCTCCTCTATCTCTTCCTCTAGATCCTTCAATCGTGTTTCTCGTTTGGTCTTGTTGCTCCAAATACATCAAATGTTTTTGATCATCTTAAATTTCCTCTTCTTCTTTGAGAATTCTCTCTTCATAAGCCTTTAAACAACCTACAACAACCTTATAGCTTGCAATTTTAAGATCCAAAAAAGTTTTTCAAGAGATGCAACTATAAGTATGTATTTCTTTCTAGGTAAACACTTGAGAAACTTCTTAACCAACTTTGATTCTTCTATGATTACTCCTAGAGAGATAGATTTAGACAAAATTGTGGTTTGCTTGCCAACAAATTCATCAATTTTTTCGTCATCCTTCATCTTGAGACGGTCAAATTTGGACATCAATGTTTGTAACCTAGCCTCCTTCACACGTTCAACCCCTAAGTTTCGAGTTTTGATGGCCTATCATACCTTTTTGGCCGTGTCTAATTCCCCAACTTGTAGAATAAGAGCTTCCGGTATGGATTAAAACAAAAGCGCCATTTCCATATTGTTTTTTTTTTCTTATCATCAAGTTCAGCCTCAATTACCTCTCATACTTCATGTACTTTGAGACATACTCCCATTCTCATGGCCCAAACGGTGTAGTTTGTTGCAGTTAACATTGGACATGCTATAGAGGAAGAACCTCCTCCGGTTTTGGCTCCCTCCGTCGGAACTAAGGCTTTCTCGTCGCCCATTGATTTGTTAAGCCTCTCGTTTAACTTTTCCTTCGTGAATTAGTCTCCTCCTTGATCACAAACCAAACTCTGATACCAATTAAAGAACTTAAAGTGTCGATTTTAAACTCAAACGATTAATAAAGAATCACTCCATTTATTGCTTTTGAAAACTCTCTCAAAAACTAAAGCCTCAAACCTTAAGCTCTTAGGTAATAACACACTTTGGTATCTCCCTTTTATAGGTAAGATAAAATCTTCCTAAATCTACTAGGAAAAGATATGATTAGATAACTCCTAACACAACAAATTCTATCTTATCTATTAAATAAATTGCTTAGTAAGTTACTATGTTCAAACTTAATTCAACAAAACCCCTTATATACTTATAGTCATTTCTCTTCTTGAAAACTTTTCGGATTTCTGTCATAAGCTATAAATTAAAATTCATTAATTTATAGAAATATTTGGTTAACAGAATTTTAAAAATATTATTTTCAATACATAATTTTTGACAATATACTCTGATTTAAAATTATAAATCTTTAAAGTTCGCATTCTTTCTAAAAAATGATTTAAACTTCGGTATTGAGTTTAATTTTTACGATTTTATATTATGTTACACTACAAGAAAATTGGGCTTTTGCGATGGCAATTAGCCTCGCGAAAGCCTCGCAAATGACTAAATGACACAGCCTTGCGACATTAAGAAAGATGTCGCAATTTGCAAGTCGCAAACATGATTCACTCGCAAAGACGTCACAAGACTTGCAACACCTTCGAAACGTCGTGAAGCTCTTGCAAGGCACGTTGTCGCAAGAAAGAAGCAAGATCTGCGATGCGAATGCAATGTCGAGCAATGCGAGTCTTTGGCTACATCTGCTAGGCCAACGCCTGCGACGTCTCTGCGAGGCCAGTGCTTGCGAGGTCACGCTTTGCGACGTGTCTGTGAGGGCTGTCTACGCGACGTTTATTCGAGGTTTTTCTTTGCGATGTTTGTGCGAGGAAAATCCCAGCGACGGCTGTGCGACGGTATATTAATTAATGAAAAATAAATAAAAATAAAAATAAAAAATACTGAAATTATAAAATAAAATAACTTTGATTAAATAAAAATAGTTTACAAATGGTTTTAAAAATTCAAAAATTGTCGGAGCGGTCTAAATTCCCCGAGCCGAAGCCGGTGTCTTTGTCTTCAGCATTGATCTCCGCAAACGTATCAGCCAGCTCTGGATCCTACTTGGGCAGTATAGAGCACAAGTGATAGTAGGTCGTAATTTTATTCTTAGCTTTGGCCAGCTCGGTGTTAAGCCGATCTAACTCTTGGGTTTGACGATCAAGTATCTCTCTAAGATCATCAAAAGCTGCAGAGGATTGAGAAAATAATTGAGGTGAGATACACTGCTCAATCCTCGAGCCGAGAGAACCAGTTCCAAATAATCTCCCTTTTTTACGGGGAGAGATCTAATAAAAGAAATATATTCAAAAGTTAGAGTAATTTATCTATAGTAAATGCTAAAGGAAGAATTTAAAATTATTTTACCTCTGAATACATTTTGGTTCTTCTGAGCAGTAGATAATCCCCCGGATGCAGAGCTGTCATCACCACAATCTTGAGTCAATTCCTGCATCCTTGTAGTGACGTCGTTGTAGAGCTTCTCGGATTTTTTGTCCACAAAAACCCCGTCTTTGTTCCGCTTGGTGATGTAAAGAGTGTTAAGGATATCAGGGTGAGTATCTCTTGATTACTCTTGCCGAAAATAGATTAAAATATAATATGATATATTTAAAAATATTCTTAAAATTTAACTAAAAATATTTACCAGTTTGCGGGCTCGGGTTTTGAACGAAGTTTGGCCCGAGGAATGCTTGTGCGGACCGCTGCCATCAGGATCAGACAATCGAGCTGTCCAACAGCTTGCGCTTTTCTTCTGCGACTTCAGATCCTCCCAGTGCCGTATAAGGCCTTCCCAGACCGAATCCTTGAACCACTGCGACATTGCCTCATTGCCTTTCTTCTTCCATTTACTCTTCCAACGACCTACTTGATCATTCATTCGTCTACGCAAGACTGCCTCAAACTCTTTGCGGACTAGTGCCGTAATGGAAACCTCCCAGTGGAAACGTTGCTATGAAAAAAGATTAATATATATTGTAATAAAATAAAATAAACGAAGGATATTTTATTACCGCAAACGTTCTAAACCATCTATCGATGATGTGAACAGGTGTCTGGCTAAAATTAGCATACGGCTCTTCGAAATCTCGTTCAAGGATCTCCCAAACTATTGTTGGCAAAATCCCGTTGTCATCGAACCTACATAAGTTAAATTAATTAAATTTAAATTTAATAATAATAAATATATAAATTAAATTTGAAAGGTAATACCACAAAGTTCCTGGTGGACGGTTCAGATGAAGATGAGGAAGATATTTGTGGACGGAATTAGAAAGTATATCCTCGATTGTCATCCCGGTAATAGCATTTGGTGTCAGGGAATATAACACACTGGGAGGTGCATGAGCAGTATCAGCGACTGGAGAAAACTCTGGTTGAGAGGTGAAACTAGCACCCGACGTCGGGGGAACATATCTTTACTCTTGCCATGCAGATTTAAAATCATGTTCATAATGTTGTCAAAAAAGTTTTTAAGAATGTGCATCGGATCCAGATTGTGTCGTAGTAAGTGATCTTTCCAATATGGGAGTTCCCAAAAGATACTCTTCTTATGCCAATTGTGAGAATCACCATATCCGTCAGGCATGTTTCCTTGACTATGTCAATTGCCCCCACGTTCACATGTTTCCTGAGCACCATAATGATCAATGTGCTTCAACATTTCACTGCGTGACATGTGTGTTGGGGGAGGAACACACACAACCTTGTTTTTCTTGAATACTTTCTTGTTTCTTCTGTATGGATGATGCATAGAGAGAAACCGATGATGACAATCGAACCAACGAGATTTCTTGCCATGCTTTCATTGAAATGCATCTGACCTCATACAATATGGACAAAATAACCTTCCATGTGTCATCCATCATGATAACATTTCATACGCCGGGAAGTCACTTGTTGTCCACAATAAAATTGCGTGCATTTTGAAATTCTGCTGCGAGTAATCGAATGTGCAAATACCCATATACCATAATTGTTTCAGCTCGTAAATCATAGGTTGGAGGAACACATCAGGGGAACGCTTAGGAGACTAGGACCTGGCACTAGAATAGTCATAAACAAAAATTCCCTTCGCATGCACATATCTGGTGGAAGATTATATGGCGTCAATATGACAGACCATAGAGAATATTATCTACTAGATAAAGCAAATGGGCTAAATTCACCAGTGCATAAACCTAGATAAACATTCCTAAACTTTTTAGCAAAGTCAGATTGTACCGTTTGAACATGTTTCCAAGCTTCCCCATCATTTACTTTATGTTCAGCATGCCATCTCATTGCAGATGATGTCCTCTCCGATTGATATAATCGTTTCAATCTATCAGTGATTGGAAGGTACCACATACGTTTGTATGGGACACGCGTCCTTCCATTTGTTGCACGGTATTTTGGCTTCCCACAAAAACGATATTCCTGCAACTTGTCATCATCTTTCCAGAAAATTATGCAATGTTCACTACAAACATCAATCATTTCTGATGGTAATCCTAGACCCGCTACCACCTTCTGCATTTCATAATAACTCTCAGCAGAATTATTATCTTCTGACAAATACTCTTTAAGCACATCAGCAAATTGATTCATACTTCTCTCACTTATGTTTCCTTCACTTTTAATAGACATCAACCTAGATGTTAATGAAAGTTTAGATAGACCATCTCTACATCCCTCATAGATGGGTTGATTTGCAGCATCTAGCATATCATAAAATTGTTTTGTTTCCGCATTAGGTTCTTCAATAATATTTTCAACGACACCAGGAATATTACCATGATATGCGTCTGTAACCATATCATGATACATATTTCCTTGTAGATGAGCATAGTTTTCAAACATATACCACCATAGTTGTAGTTAGCATAATCATGACTAGCTTGATCATTAACACCAACACCCGTATTACTTCTTCCCCCTCCCCATGAGAAAACCAAACATAATAGTTTGGAGAAGATGCTCTATTATAAACATGTCTTTTCACCATATAGATATTCAAATATTTCTTGTTCCCACACTTTATACATGGACAAAATATGTTACCATCATTCGGAGTATGTGGGTTATTTGCCACATGTTTAATAAATTCCCGCAACACATCTCATAACTCCTTCGTCACTTCTCTGGTCTCCATATCCCTTTGATTATACATCCATCGTCGTAAAGCAAACACTTCATGTTCTTACGTCATTTATTCTATCAAGTAATATAATTTAATGGAATTTTTTTGGCAAACAAAATTTTCTCTCTCTAGTTTTTCTCGCTGGTTTCTCTCTCTTATTACTTCTGATTTGGTGTCAAAATACATTATCATGGGGAGTATTTATAAGGAAAAATGGAAATCCTGCTACGGAATTGCGATGTTGCAAAGGTCAATCGCAAAACCAACGCAAAGATGTCGCAAAATTGTAATAGAAAGTCTGTCTCACAAGAACGTCACAGGTTTATGATGCCTTTGCGACATATTTCATTGTGTCGCAAGAACGTTGCAAAAGAGTCGCAATATCCCTGCAAACTTGCGACGTTTTATCGGCGTCGCATTTCTGCTACGCTCTTGCGATGTAGAATTTGGCATTGCAAAAACGTAGTAAAGGCAACAAAAAATTGTGACATACATTTGGCATCGCAATTTTCCATCGCAAACCAGAAATGTTTTCCTAAAGAAGAGGACCCCAATTTCTCAATGATAAATTGAAGTCACGAGAGATAAGTTGAACCTTGCCATTTGGTGAAGCTATCATAATAAGCATCTGAAGTTGCATTGATACTTCCACTTCTTCTTCAAAAGATGAATCATAGTATAAAACCACTTGTTCAAGATGTGGCATTGTCTCCAAAAAGTATTTGACTTGCTCTATTTGCTTCTCTGTGTTGTCATTGTTGATTAAGATCTTTAACATCTTCACTTAACTTGATATAAGCAACTAGAAACATTTTCCTTTCGAGATTTGCACAAACACACTTCACCGCATCTGTCTGTAGCTCTTTGTAGAAGGCCCTGAAACATAATTGAGAGGAAAGGTTCAATCGTAGGAGTTCCATTAACTTGTGATTGTTTGCATTGAAGGGGTTTGTTTCATACATGGAAGACGAGAGTTTTTATATTTGGACAATTATTGAGAAGCCCGTGTAATGATTCCCATCCAACTTCTGAGTCACTTTTGATAGTTAAATGAGTTAGGTTGTTGAATATCGGTATTGATTCACAGCAGAACGTGAGTACATGAAACATAAAACTATCTCATTATCCACTAGAGCAAGAACCATCACTTTCAAATCCTTATACAAAGTAGCCTCAAGAGTGTTGTCAGATAAGTAGAGGATTCGAACATTGCTTATGCCATTATAAAATTTGTTGCACTACCAACCATATTGACTCTAACTCTGAAGCAATTGTGTGTCTAACCTCTTCTATTTGATCTTGTGTCATCAGAAGATCAATTTTGGCTTCCACAAGGGAATCAAAGTTCAATATAGGATACTTTATCGCGTAGACTTCAGAATATTCTAAGTAGACAAGATTTGGAGTATCAAACGAGATAATACTTGGATTTTCCGGAGGTATCTTCCATTGAAACGTCAACCTCTTCAGAGTTGGAACAGAGATTCACAAAGATTCCCACTTATACGAGCATATATTATCCATAACTAGTTTTTCAAGCACCCTACAACCAGACAAAAGCTTGCTAAACCCAACATGCTCCTCCCCTTCGAACATAACTTCCTCAAGATAGAGAGTCCTTTGACTACTTTTCCCTTTGTAATGTTCTTAGGCCTCTTTAAATCAAGTCCAAAACGTCATGGGCCGAGGAAGAGAAGAAGGAGCCCACCAGAGACAAAGAAGTCCACCATAAACCAACCAGGCCACAAGAGTGATGTTCCTCATATTTTGTTGGTTTTGAGCTCATTATTACGGGTATATTTGGAGAATTCGTCTGTGTTTTATTGAGATTTCAGGACAAAAACGTTCAGAGTTGGAATCATGCTTGAAGGTGGACTTTGGAGAATTTTGAAGCATTTTCTGGTATTCTCCACGAGAGGAAGGATCGATCGATCAACACAAGGGTCGATCGATCAGTGCTTTAATAAGGAATATGCGCACGATCTGAAGAACGACTTGGCTTTTGAGAGATCGACTCATTATCCTAAGATCGATCGATCAACACAAGGATCGATCGATCGATGACATTCGAAGAAACTTAATTTCACGATTTCTCAGCTCTTGTTTTGAAGCCTATAAATACTATTTTCCTATTTTATTTTTGGAGGCATCTTTGAGTTGTTAAAGAACGATTTTTACAGAAGTTTGAGAGTTTGTAAGCTAGGAAGAAGATCTCTTCACACTTGAGAATAACTTCTGAATCTTATTTCTATTTATTAATGCAACTTCAGTTTCAGTTCATCATGATTTGCTTGGTCCATTGTTCTATGTCTGAGTAGATCTTAGATTGGATTTAGGGATTCTACAGTTTTAGAATTCATTATTAGGGAACAAATAGGATTTATGAATAGATGATTCTCCTTCTAATACTTGAGTTTAATGCATAGATTAGCTTGATCACATAGTCGATGATTTTAGGTTGTTAACTTTCCAGAAGTTTGTTAAGAACTAGAACTTGATTAAAACAACAATTCCTTCAATACCAACGAGAGTTGATACTAGGTTGTATTGTGGGTAATTGAACGTAAGCGATAAAGTCTACTTGTAACCTGAAACCAACGAGAGTTAGGACCTTTAGATTATTAGTAGAGGGGTAGATTCAACGAGAGTTGGTTTATCTTTATTTATGTTCAAGCCGAGAATATGATCAGATTAGTTCCTGAATAGTTTCCCTGACAAGAGTTCTAACTCCTAAATGAATACCCGATATACGATTGCTTTAGTTATTTGATTAAATTCACGTTTAAGTTGTTAGTATTTACTTCTCTGATTTTGATTGATATAGCTTGCGATTTGATATAAGTCGAAAGTGTGATCTGGTTCTCTGAGGAATTCGACCCCTAAATACTATTACGTTTGTTGTGCACTTGCAGTAGGACATAAGATTTAAACTCGGTGTATCAAAGAGGCGGGGCCCAAATCCCAAATCCAGGTCCATCACAAGTAAAGAGGGGACTCGAAACGCCCCCTCACAAACTCCACCTCGTTTCAGTCTCTCTCTTTTTCTCTCTTTCTCTCTCTTCCTCCTCCCTCCTCTCTCTGTTGATCTCTCTCTGTGACTCTCCGACTTCAAATTGAGAGACTGTTCAACTCACCTTCAACATGCACAGCGAAGCCCTTACCGTCATCGACATGCAACACCGTCGACGACTTCTCTACCGACATCTACCACTGGAGCTAACCTCTTCACCGATATAGAGAATCAGTGCGAAGCACTTTCAGGTTATGTAATCACTTCCTCAAACATTTTTATCAGAGAATCGATTTATTAAAATATCTGTTGGATTCACGCTTGTAT
Source organism: Lepidium sativum (assembly GCA_023374145.1). Taxonomy (NCBI): domain Eukaryota; kingdom Viridiplantae; phylum Streptophyta; class Magnoliopsida; order Brassicales; family Brassicaceae; genus Lepidium; species Lepidium sativum. The sequence continues at coordinate 9 of JAKUCM010007309.1, read as the reverse complement.
CTATTTTTC
>JAKUCM010007308.1:0-23285 GCA_023374145.1 Lepidium sativum | reverse complement strand
AATCAAAATCATAATACTAAATTTGAATCACAATGAAAAAATTCATGAAAGGCAGATAGTATAATAAGTAGTACTGACATTAGATAATAGTACTAAATAATTAATTAACATTTATTTAATAAAAATACCCCTAAATTTGTTTTGATACTTTTATTCATATAACCAATTACCCAAATGGATTTCGGTAAATTTACCAAACCGAACCAAATATCAAACTAATATAGAATTGTTTCCAATTAGGTTGTTTACAATTTCCAAACACAAACCAAATTACTTATTTCAGTCGGTTTGGTAAAAAACCATTCGGTTCAGTAAATATGCCCAGGCATAGTTGAAACTATATAAGAAGAGAAAATAAAACGCATTTTGAGGTTATTGGATATATATAAAAAGAGAAAGAAGATAAAACAGTAGAACTCGTACATGAGGTTTTGAAGGAGAATATGTCAACACTAAGGAGAGTGAAAAAAATGTGAAGAGCGAAGGAGAATAAAACAGTAGAACTCGTCTATTTCTCCGGTAGAAACGGAAAACGTGTCAAAATGCCAATGCGAAAGTGGTGGAAAAAAAAAGAAAAGAAAAACCAAAGCAAAGGATGTTGACGACCCATTACGTGTGGTAAACAATGTTGAGAATGGTGGTGGAAAGTTGAGGACTACATAAAAAGAGAAAGAAGATTGAACACACTTCCATGTTGTTGAAAATACAAAAAAAGAGAAAGAAAATAAAACTCATTTCGAAGTTATTGGAACTACATAAAAAGAGAGAGAAGATAAGATATGAGAACGCATGAGTTAAGGGGATTTCTTTAGATCAAATACTTCAAGGATTCTCTCTGGCATAAATGTAGACGTGCCTAAATGCCTATACATAAGTGGTACAAAAAAAATTGGAAGATAAATACCAAACGATGGACGTTGATGACCCATTCCGTGTGGTAAATTATGCTCAGAATAATGGTGGAAACCTGAAAATTATCAATAAAGAGAAAGAAGATATAACACATTTCCAGGTTGTTGAAATTATAGAAAAAGAGAGAAGATATAACGCATTTCGAGGTTATTGAAAGTACATAAAAAGAGAAAGAAGATAAAAAAAAAAGAGAGTTCATGTAAGAGAATTTGAAAAAAAGTTGTCAACACTAAAGAAAGTGAGATGAGGGAATTTATTTAGATCAAGTGCATCAAGGAGGTTTTTTCCGGCACAAACAAGAAACGTGCCTAAATGCCCATGTGGAAGTGGTCGAAAAAAGAAGAAGAGAAAGACCAAAGTAATACATGTCTCTGACCCATTATGTGTGGTAGGGGATGCTTAGAATGGTGGTGGAAAGTTGAAGACTACATAAAAAGAGAAAGAAGATAGAACACAATTTTATGTTGTTGAAACTATAGAAAAAGAGAAAGAAGGTAAAACACACTTCGAGGTTTTTGGAACAACAGAAAAAGAGAAAGAAGATAAAACATGAGAACTCGTGCATGGAGTTTTTGAAGGAGAAGATATCAACACTAATGAGAATGAGATGAATAAAATTTCTTTCGATCATTTGCTTCAACGAATTTCTCTGGCATAAACGGAAGACGTACCCAAATGCCCATAAGGAAGTGGTAGAAAAAAAGACAGAAAAATGGACGTCGACAACCCATTACGTTAGGTAAGAAATGGTGAAAATGGTGGTGGAAAGTTGAAGACTACATTAAAAAGGAAACAAGACCGAACACACTTCCACGTTATTGAAAATACAGAAAAAGGGTAAGAAGATATAACAAACTTTGAGGTTATGGTATCTACGAAAAATAGTAAGAAGATAAAACAGTAGAACTCGTACATGAGGTTTTGAAGGAGAAGATGTCAACACTAAGGAGATGAATAAAATTTCTTTAGATCATTTGCTTCAAAGAGTTTCTCCGGCATAAACAGGAGGCGTGCCGAAATGCCCTTGAATAAGTGGTAGAAAAAAGAAGAAGTGAAATACCAAAGCAATACCCGTCGACAACGCATTATGTGTCGTACAAAATGCTGAGAATGGTGGTGGAAAGTTCAAAGCTACATAAAACGAGAAAGAAGATTGATAACACTTCCAAATTGTTAAAAATACAGAAAAAGAGAAAACGATAAAGCACATTTCGAGGTTATTGGAACTATAGTAAAAAGAGAAGAAGATAAAGCAGGAGAACACATGCAAGGTTCTTTGAAGGAGAAGATGTCATTACTAAGTGTTCAACTCACTATTGAATTGTGAAGCAAGTAAGGTCATGAGATGAGTAAGATGCAAGTAAGGTCATGAGATGTGTAAGATGCAAGTAAGGTCCGTACACCACAAATATAGCCGTTATAGATGTAGAATGTTATGTTTATTGATAGTGTAGAGTACAGTATTAATACATGATAAGTTACACACTAGGTTAAAACTAATTACGAGTATATATATATCACTAATATGCCCTCTCAAGATGGAGTACTCCGTGAGACTCCAATCTTGGAACATGCTTGTTGAAAACATATACGGGCAAGGGGCTTCATGAGCGTGTCTGCGAGCTGATCGTGAGTTGAGACATGTCAGACGCGTAGCATTCCAGCTTGGAGTTGGTTTCGAATGAAGTGATAGTCAAGAGCAACATGTTTCATTCTGGAATGAAAAACATGATTAGCACATAAATATGTTGCACCAATATTGTCACAATAGATCACTGGAGATGCGGGTAGGTTGACGAGTAGTTCGACATAAGTGAACACAACCGTCAGACCTCTGAAGAAGTATCCGCAACAGATCGATACTCGGCTTCTGTCGAAGATCGAGCAACACCTCGTTGTTTCTTTGAAGACCAAGAGACCAGGTTAGAACCAAGGTAGATAATGTAGCCATTTGTCGAAACAAAGTACTCTGTATCACCAGTCCAATCAGCATCCAAAGCATGGAGAGTAAGGGGAGAAGAAGCACTAAGAAATATACCATGCGTTTGAGTTACATCAAGGTAGCGAAGAACTCTTTTCGCCGCTTGCCAATGTGCAGTCGTAAGGCGATGCATAAACTGAAATAGTCGGTTTACAGCATAAGAGATGTCAGGTCTTGTGAATGAGAGATAATGTAGGCTGCCAACAACAGATCGATAGAGAACTGAATCCTTAGGTGGAGACCCGTCGTTGAGTGTGAGTTTTGGAGTTGATGGTAGCGGAGTCGAAGCGGAATTAGCGTCAGCCATATTATGTTTGGATAGTAAGTCACGAATATACTTCTCTTGTAGAAGATGCAAACCTCTTGATGATCGCGTCACTTGGACACCAAGAAAATAGGTGAGAGCGGTCAGATTCTTAATAGAAAAACGATCACGAAAATCTCATAGAACCGTGTTGATGAAGAGGGAGTCACTTTCCGTGATGATGATGTCGTCGACATACACAAGAATGTATGTAACAGAGCTGTTGTCATGAAGAATAAAAATTGAAGTATCTCCAAGGGAGTTAGTAAAACCAGCAGCAGTAAGATGAGATTTGAGTGCAAGATACCATGCACGAGGTGCTTGTTTGAGACCATTGATGAGTTTCTTGAGACGAAAGACATGTGTTGGATGATCTTCATCTTGAAAACCCGGGGGTTGGGTCATGTACACCTCTTCCGTTAACTCACCTTGGAGAAACGCATTGTTAACGTCCAATTGTTGAAGGGACCATGATCTCGTGACAGCTAGATGAAATACAAGTCGAATCGTGGTGGTCTTAATGATTGGGCTGAAAATCTCTTCATAATCAATGCCATATCATTGTGTAAACCCTCTTGCAATGAGTCGAGCTTTGTATCGATCTAGTTTCCCACGTGTTGTTCGTAAGTTGAGCATTGATTTCAGCAGTGCATGCTTGACGCTAGTTTGAATCTTTTAGAGCTTGTGTGATCGTAGTGGGTTACTTAGAGATTATATTGGAACCTGTGACACAAAGAGTTAGCTTTTGAATCGATTTCTTGATGTTGTTTTGGGACCGGGTTATCATTCTTTGTTGGTTTTGTAGTGGTTTATTTGATTGAGTTTCATTTGTGGTAGGGGTAGGATTTTGATTTGGTTCTAGGTTATTTGGAGTAAGACTGGTTCGGTGTTGTTTAGGTATGTTTTCGGTGGTTTGAGTTGTGGTTTCCAACTCACGGTTTGTAAGAGCAGTAGGCTCGTTTTGAAGTGGGTTTGTCTGAATCGTGGACTGTGATTCCTGTAAACTTGGAGCAGTGGGCTCAGAGTGTAGATGAGAGGAAGAATTTGATGATTGTTGAGGGTGAGAAGACGATACATGAGCATTCGTAGGGGCATGAGAGGGGTGAGGGATCACGCGAGAGGGTCCGTTACTTAGTGACAAAATAGTGAAGTATGGAAGAGATGTGATGGTCTGCATATGGGTTGTGAATGGAGCAGTCTCGCCATGATGAGAGGACTCGGTAGTTTCCAAGAAAGGGAATACATGGTCTTGAAATTTAACATGTCGTGAGACATATATGCGACCCGTTTATCGACCATCCAACTTGTGACTATTGTAGGGTCTTAACCACGGAAAACACATGGTTAAGTATGCAGCTGTGGTGAATGCATCGCCATATTGGTGTGTCAAATAATTTCTGAAACGGTGAGATGTTGGAGAAAACGGGCATTGGAAGACGATTGATCAAGTATGCAGCTGTGGTGAATGCATATGTCTAATATGTTTTGGGAATGGATGTTGTGGAGAGGAGAGATAGACCCGTCTCAACAATATGGCGATGTTTTCTTTCTGCCAAGCCATTATGTTCCGGAGTGTGAGGTGGAGAGGTAAGGTGAGAAATCCCGCTTAAGAGAAGATAGTCACGCAAAGCCATGAATTCGCCACCATTGTCCGAGAAAAGAATGCCTACCCATTTCAGAAACGGATTCTCAACTAGTGATGTAAACGTAATAAACGTGGCTTTGACATTACTATTTTTCCTTCAATGGATACAGCCAAGAGTATCGTGTAAAGTGATCAATGAGAACAAGATAGTAGTAAAAAGCATCGATAAAGATAATAGGAGACATCCACACATCACTATAGATATATTGAAGAGGACGTTGTGACTTGATTGATGTTTGTGAAAACAGGAGCTTGTGGGTTTTATTAATAAAACCTTCCGAACACGACAACGGTTTATGAGTTGTAGAGGGAGAAACAGGGAGTGAAAAACTTGAAACAATCGTGCTTAAAACATTAGATGACAGGTGTCCCAATCTTGAATGCCAAGAAGAGGCATGTTTTAGGACCCGACGCCGAGATATCACACGAACTTGAGAACTTGACATCGGCCAATGATACAACTCATTACGGGGTTTTCCTTGAAGTAACGGGACCCCCGTGCGTAGATCCTTCACCTGAAACGAGGCAGGAAAAAATTCAACCGACACTTGATTAATATTCCATAGGTGATAGATAGATATGAGATTTTGATTTATATCAAGAACATAAAGGATTTTATCAATGGATAAATTGCGATTTAGAGTAGGAAGAATTTTGGAACCGGTGTGTTTGATGGCTAACGTAGAGCCATCAGCCAGAACCACATCATCAACACCATTATAAGGTTGATGGAGAACATGATTATTGAGGTCGGAAGATATACGATGGGTTGCACCAGAGTCTACAACCCAATCATCAACATTGTAAGACGAGGCCACTGCCAAGTTGGAACACTGTTGCCGCGGTCTTGGACTTGTATGTTGCTGTGAGGATGGTGATTGAATAACTTGAAATTGAGGGCATCTCCTAGCACTATGCCCTTGTGTGTAACATATTTGACACTTTCCTAGATAGGGGCGGCTTACACGCGTCTCAGACTTGGTGTTATTGTGATTTTGTTGAGCAGATGAATTGTTGTTTTCATACCTTGGAGCCGAAGAGTACCGTTGGTCGGGTGATGGCTTGGTGTTGTGGTATTGTGGCCGGTAGTTCACATTATTAGCAGCAACCGGAAGCGGCAAAGAATGCACACGCGAGGCGGATTGGAGTTTTACCTCTTAATTAAGGAGACGTTCGTGAATATCAGCAATCAAGGGTGGTGTGTTTTTGCCTTTGATATGATCCACAACAAACTTATAATCCTCCAAGATTCCATCGAGACTCATGTCCACTTGATCCTCATGTACAACAGGTTTCCCTTAAATCGCAAGTTGATCAAATTTAGTCATGATACCTTGGATATAAGCATCAACCGTGAGTGTTCCTTTGGTGTAGTATTTGAGTTGGCTCTTGATCTGTTTGATGTGATCACGGCTAGGGCGTGCATAGATCGATGCAAGCTTAGACCAGATTTGTGAAGCCGATGAATGAGAGAAAAATGCTTGGATTGACGGGGATATAGCGCCAAGAAGGGCACTGAAGATCAAACGATCTTGACGCTACCATTTTACAAGGGCAGGATTCTACGTGACGGTGGTTCCTGTGGTGAGCGTTGCTTGCGGAAGGATAGGATTTTCAGCAATATGGTCAATGAGTGTGTAACCCTCAAGAAACAAGTGCACTTGGAGACTCCATGGTAAGTAGTTAGTGCATGTGAGTTTGGAGACATGTGACATGTTGATGTGTAAGATCGAGTCATTGGAGAGAGAAACGACTTCAGGATTTGAGCCGGAACTGGTCATGGTGGCTGACAAAAAAACAAAGGGTTTTTGAGGGGATTTAAGGAGCGATAAGCTCCGATACCATATAGATGTAGAATGTTATGTTTATTGATAGAGTAGAGTATAATATTTATACATGATAAGTTACACACTAAGTTAAGACTAATTACGAGTAGACCCTTTACATATATATCACTAATAGCCGTTGGATCAATCTAGTCTTTGGGGACTTATGAAACAAAAGATAAGTCACATGTCCACTTAAGTAAGCATAGAAGAAGTAACATGTGCTTCTAAGGACCATATGACTGTTGGAAAGAAGTGTGGAAAAACTTTCCTTTTATAGAATAAATTTTCTTTTAGTATTGTATCTAAACTTGTAAAGCCCTAGAATCTAAGTGTATATAAATACTCTTGTAAAGCTCATTATATCAATTAGGAGAGAATTCTCTTATTCTCTATCTCTCAAACTCTCTTAACTCTCTCTCAGATTTCTTTTCTCTCAATCTCTCAGATCTCTCTAATTCTCTCAATTAAATCTCTTAAGACTCACATGGTATTAGAGCAATAAGTCTCTTGAGACCCCTTAACTTATGTTAAATCTATCTCTCTTTCTCTTTCTCATCTTCAAATATCCATTATTGGTCTTGAAGCTTTGTTATTTACAAGTTAGGTAGTAGAGTGATCTTGCGTTTTTTTGATGGATAGTTCGAAGAAATTTTGGTCCATGTTACTCTTAAGGAAGTTAACTACTTACTATGAACTTTGCGGTCCATGAAAACTGTTTTTGAGTGATCGTGGACTTTGGGCTCATGTTGAAGGAGAAGCTCTAAAGTTCTGATATGTTGGTAAGGAAAAGGAAGGTGAAGCTAGTGTGATGATGGCGATTGATGAAGAAATTGCCAAGGGGTATCAAGATGACCAAGTAATGCTTGTAATCATCCAAAGCTCACTAGATCCATCCATTCATGAAGCTTACTCTTATTGTGAAAGTGTTGAGAACTTGTGGGATACTCTAAAAAAGATGTATGGAAATCTCTCCAATTTTAGCAGTGTGTATGAGGTCAAAAATGTCATTAATGACCTAAGCCAAGAGTATATTTATTTCACTCAATGGTTTGGGAAGTATAGATACCTTTGGGCCGAGTTTGAGATGCTAAGGCCTCTAACAGTGAATCTAGTGGTGTTAGATGAAAGGCTTGAACAAGACAAGGTGTTTGGTCTTATGTTGAACTTGAATCTGGCGTATGGTGATCTTATTTGACATCTCTTGAGGCAAGATAAGCTTCCAAGCTTGGAGGAAACTTTTGGTTGTATTCAAAGTGAGCAAGGCTCTATGTGTCTTCTCGGTGTTAAGGGAGATCTTGCAATGGCCAACAAAACTACCTACCGCAATGAGTACCGTCATGAGGACAGGAAAGTGTGGGTGTGAGACCATTGTAAGAAGAAAGGACATTATAAGGACCATTGTTCAATCCTACATCCAGATCTCAAGCAAAACAAGTCATGGGAAAAACCAAAGGCCAACCTTGCAAGTGAAGAAGTTGCGGGTCAAGCTAGTGGACCATCTACTTCTCAAGCGGCTAATGGGAGTGCCATTATGGCGGCCCAAGGTGACTTAGTGAGGAGATCCGACCTTGAGGAACTCACCAAATCCAGCAATGCATAAAGGAGTCTGGTAACTCTTTTTATGTATCCAAACTGCTAAGTCTTTGGTAATAGATTCCGGTGCAACTCATCACATGATTAGTAATGCTAAGTTACTTGAGAACTAAAACCAGCCTTAGGTCCTGTTAGTATTGCGGATGAAAATAAAGTTCTCATTAAGGGTATAGGTGATCTTAAGATGTTTGATAAGGAGTCTAAAGCCATTTATATACCAACATTTAAATCGGATTATGTTTACAAGACCGAATTTGTTCTATGCGGTGAATCAAATGAGCCAACATATGCAAGCACCAAAAGTTTGCCATAGGGAAATGGTGGATCGGATCTTTAGATACTTAAAAGGTACATCGGAACAAAGGATATGGATGGGTCAAAATAAAGACACAACACTTATTGGTTATTATGATGCGGATTAAGCCGAAGATAGACAAGACCATAAGTCAATTGTCGGGTATTACACGTTCCGTTTAAGCAATCTAGTTACATGGAAGAGTAAGAAGCAAAACATGGCGTCTTGTTCAAGTGTGGTAGCCAAGAATAGAGCAATGAGGAAACTCATGGATGGACTCATATTGTTGAAGGCGTTGCTTAAAGATTTAGGTGTTGAATCACAAGAATGAATCACAATGCATTGTGATAATCAAGCGGCCATCCACATTGCATCAAACTCGGTGTTTCATGAGAGGAAAAAACACATTGAAGTTGATTGTCACAAGGTATAAGAAAAGGTGGAGCAAGGAGTAATCTTACCATGTTACACAAAGAGCTCAGACCAACTAACGGATATATTCACCAAGTCCACAGTTCCTAAGGTATGTAAATTTGTGTATTCAAAGCTTGGGTTGATAGAATTACCTAAGACGTGACCATGATCCACACTCTTTTTCTCTTAAGTTGGTTTTTTTCATTTGGGTTTTCCAAAAAAGTTTTTAATGAGCTGAGAAGTTACAACTTTCAAAGTTTTCCTTAATGACTCATTGCAGATTCAAACTTGAAGGGGAGTGTTAAACTCACTATTGAAGTGTGAAGCATGTAAGGTCATGAGATGAGTAAGATGCAAGTCGTTCCGTACACCACAAATGTAGCCGTTGGATCAATCTAGTCTTTGGGGACTTATGAAACAAAGGATAAGTCAGATGTCCACTTAAGAAAGCATTGAAGAAGTAACATGTGCTTCTAAAGACATATGACTGTTGGAGAGAAGTTTGGACCACATTGGGATCTCCAATCGAGGAAAATTTCCTCTTACATAATAAATTGTCTTTTAGTATTGTGTATATACTTGTAAAGCCCTAGAATCTAAATGTGTATAAATACTCTTGTAAAGCTCATTATACCAACTAAAAAAAAAAAAAAATTTCTTCTTCTCAATCTCTCAAACTTTCTCAACTCCCTCTCATATCTATTTTCTCTTAATCTCTCAGATTCTCTAATTCTCTCAATTAGATCTTTTAAGACTCATACTAAGAAGAGTGAAATTATTGGGTCGAGTTTGGGCTCGTTATATAGTTGGCCTAGAGTATTAGGTTAAACGATATGTAATACAGTTAAGACGGCAATACAACATAATATCTTCTTCCTAAATCTGACATGGTATCAGAGCATACTCTATGGTGACCTAATTTTTTTGATTTCGTGTTCTTCTTCTCACGATCTCGCTCTCATCGTTTGTCTCGATTGACAAACATGCTTTTCTTTTTTAGCTTCAAACTTTGATTGTTTGAGGCATTATTTGTTTTTCTCTTAGATAAGAGACTTGTTGGTCACTTTTGATTAACGTCATGAGTTCACCACCACCTACCGGATCAAGTGGGACTTCCGCACAAGGAAGTGACTCATCCTCTCTCACTTTGTTTTCATCGGACAATCCAGGAGCTGTGATTGTACCGGTCCTACTCACATGTGACAATTTCAACGAATGGGCTTCGGAGATGGTGAATGCCCTGCAAGCGAAGAAGAAAATATGCTTCATTGACGGGACTATGCCAAAACCGGCTAAGGACAGTGTTGAGTACGGGTCATGGATGTCGGTTAATTCAATGGTTGTCGGATGGTTGCGTGCATCAATTGCTCCTCGAGTTTGATGCACGGTCTCCAGCATCACAGAAGCATCGAGTTTATGGAACAACCTCAAAGAGAGCTTTTGCATCGACAACAAAGTCCGTGTTCATCATCTCCGCACGGAAATTGCTGTATGCAGACAAGAAGGGCTGTCAGTGATTGATTATTATGGTAAGCTTACAAAACTCTGGACAAACTGTACACTTGCTAACCATTGCTTGGTTGTGGATGTAGTAACTGCTTATGTAGACTCAATCTGAAACTTGCCAAGGAAAGAACTGAGGAGCAAGTGCATCAGTTCGTGATGGGGCTTGATGACTTGTGATTTGGGTCAGTAGCACAAGCGATCATTGATGCAGATCCGGGACCCGATTTGGTGCAAGCATACTCGCGTGTCGTACGAGAAGAACAGCGGATCAATGTGGCAAAATAACGTGTAGCTCAAGCAGATGCGATCAGTTTTCTTACATGTCGTGACACTGCTGATTATCATCGTGATTCTATTGAACTGCGTCGTGATGCTTCTCAGGACAAAGTCGGTCTTCTGTGTTCGCATTGTGGCAAGACGGGACACGAAAAGGCATTCTGCTGGAAATTGATTGGTTTTCCTGAGTGGGTAACGGAGCGGAATCAGCGCACGTCCAAAGGTTCTTCATGCGGAGGCCACATTCCAAACACAGGACCAGCTTGCGCACATGCTCATGCCACGACAAGCAATGTATCTTTGTTTCCTGAGTTCACGCCAGAATAGTGGAAAGTTCTTGGGGAACTAGTACAAGCTAAATTTAATCACTCCGATAAACTCTCTAGTAAGACATTTGGTGATTTGATTGTTGATACCGGTGCATCTCACCACATGACCGGTAATTCGATGTTGTTACATGACCTCATTCCTACCTCACCTTGTTCTGTTGTGTTTGCTGATGGTAGTAACATAGTGTCTACTAACTTAGTGACGATGAGACTCACAGACACAATTTCTTTATCACGAGTTCTCTACGTCCCTAACCTAAACTGTACTTTGATTTCAGTTTCTAGCCTCTTGAAGAGTATGAAAAACTGTTTTGCTATGGTTACCGATACCTAAATTCTACAGGACCGTTTTTGAGGACCCTGATTGGAGCCGGTGAAGAATGTGATGGGGTATACTACTTGACGGATGTCGCAGGATTTCAATCACATCGAGTTGATGCTATTTCAGATTCAGTTCTTTGGCATAGACGTCTGGGTCATCCAAATTATTATGTTTTTTCTCATTTACTTGTTTCTGGTGTTTCGAATAAAGCTAGTCCAAGTCCTTGTGACACTTTTTTCCGGGCTAAGCAAACAAGAAAACAGATTTCTGTTAGTTTGAATAAAGCGAAAGATTGTTTTGAGGTTATTCACGTTGGTGTTTGGGGACCCTATCGAGAACCCTCTTCTTGCGGAGCACAGTATTTCCTCACTATTGTGGATGATTTCTCACGCTCAGTGTGGAACATCTCATTCGTGCTAAGTCAGAAGTGCGCAAGGTCTTGAAGAATTTTCTTACGTATGCACTCAAACAATTCGGGAAATCGGTCAAAACTGTTTGAAGTGACAATGGCACATAATTCATGTGCATGGCGGCTTATTTTCGGGAGAATGGTATTTTGCACCAAACTTCTTGTGTTTCTACTCCACAGCAAACGGGCGAGTGGAATGAAAACATCAGCACATCTTGAACGTTACGCGATCTCTACTCTTTCAAGCAAGTCTCCCGAAACATTTCTGAGGAGAAGCAATCCTCACCGCGTCTCATTTGATCAACTTAACACCAACAAAGCTTCTTGAAAACCGCTCTCCATATGAGTTATTGTTTGGCATGAAGCCTTGTATGATCAGTTACGATTATTCGGATCCTCTTGCTACAAACACTCATTACCACGGGATAAAGACAAGTTTGGTCCAAGAAGTCGCAGATGCATTTTTGTCGGGTATCCCTTTGGTAAGACGGCATGGCGTGTATTCGATTTAGACACGGAGGAATTCTTTACTTCTCGCGATGTTGTCTTCCTCGAAAATGTGTTTCCCTTTTCTGAGATTTTGGTTGAATCAGCTTCCACTGTGGATACGTTGACGCCTTCGCATTCGGCCTTATTTGATGACGATTGGCTCATGCTTCCACCTACAGATAACGTGGGGAGTTCTGATTCCCTCTCTAATCCTGCAGCTTTAGTACAATCAGCATCAGTAGATCATCAAGTCTCTCTCAATCCAAGTCTCGAGAGAATTGTTCCTGATCCTCCTCATGACACGGAGGAATTGCAAACCGCTGTTGTTGAAGTCGAATTGCCAGTTATATATGTTGTGGAGGACTCGCGTGCTGCTGATGCTGTCATGGTACCTTCGTCTTCTACTGTGGTTGATCCTACTGCTAACAGTCCAGACATCTCGCCTCCTTCTCTGAGTCGCAGGACTCGTAATAAGATAACGAATACAAAACTCAAAGACTATGTTATGTACTCAGTCCAAAGCTCTTCATCAACTCCCCATCATGTTCCCATCGTTCCAACAGCGTTCTCATCAACGGTCTCAGGTACAACGTCTTATCCTTTTACCTCGTATATTTCTGACGAGTTATTTTCATCCTGCCATCGTGCTTTCTTAGCATCGGTCACATCAGGTGTAGAACCTCGCAGCTATAAAGAGGCAATGTGATCTTCCGCATGGCAAGAAGCTACGAAATTTGAATTACAAGCCCTAGAGGAAAACGAAACTTGGAGCATTGTTGACTTACCTCCCGGAAAAGAAGCACTTGGAAATCAATGGGTTTTCATATTGAAATACAAAGCTGATGGTACTATCGAGAGACACAAGGCGCATCTCGTTGTTCTGGGAAATCACCAGGTTGAAGGAGAGGGTTTTGATGAGACCTTTACACCGGTTGCAAAAATGACCACTGTTCGAGCATTGTTTGGAGTAGTCGCTGCTCGAAAGTGGGAAGTTCACCAGATGGACGTTCATAATGCATTCTTCCATGGTGATCTTGAAGAGGAAGTGTACATGAAGCTTCCTCTCGGCTTTCGACATTCTGCTCCATCCAAAGTCTGTCGTCTCCACAAATCACTATACTGCCTCAAACAAGCTCCTCGATGCTGGTTTGCTAAGCTCACCAAAGCATTACTCGCCTATAGTTTTCTTCAATCTTGTGTTGATTATTCTCTCTTCGTCATGACTTGCGGAGGCTTTGAGTTTCGTGTTTTGATTTAAGTTGACGATTTATTGATTTGCGGCAATGACCTTACTACGATGTCTACTTTTAAAGCTTACCTCAGCGACTGTTTCCACATGAAAGACTTGGGGAAACTGAAGTATTTCTTGGGACTCGAGGTCGTACATAGTCACGAGGGTATTTTTGTCTCACAGCACAAGTATGTGCTGGATATCATCACCGAGACTGGTCTTCTAAGGTCAAAACCAGTCTCCTTTCCCATGGAACAACATCATAGACTGGCCACAGATGATGGACCGCTTTTGTCGTCTCCCGCGAAGTATCGCCGATTGATTGGTTGGTTGATCTATCTCCTTATTACACGTCCTGAACTCTCCTATTTTGTAAACGTTCTCTCTCAATTCATGCAGGCTCCACAAGAAGCACATTGGACTTCTACTTTATGGGTTCGATATCTCGCGTGCTCCAGGACAAGGTATACTTCTTCAGGCAGATTCGGATTTATCCCTTATTGCCTATTGCGATTCTGATTGGGCTGCGTGTCCACTTATTCGACGTTCTCTAAATGCTTACGTAATGTTTTTTGGCGGATCTCCAATCTCGTGGAAGATGAAGAAAAAAAAGACGGCAAGGCTGCGATATACATTGCAGCAAACCCGGTTTTCCATGAGCGGACAAAGCACATAGAGGTAGATTGCCATCGAGTTCGTGATGCTATCATTGATGGTACGATTTCTACGGTTCATATTCGCACTTGGAAGACAACACTTTCAAGAACTAGTTTCCAAGTTGAGCATCGTTGATCTCCATGCTCCAACTTGAAGGGGAGTATTGGGCCGAGTTTGGGCTCGTTATATAGTTGGCCTAGAGTATTAGGTTAAACGACACATAGTATGTATAAATCACAATGTAATACAGTTAAGACAGCAATACAACAGAGTATCTTCTTCTTAAATCTGACAGAATGAAGGAAATTTTTTTAGATCAAGTGCTTCAAGGAGTTTATCCGGCATAAACGGGAAACATGTCAAAATGCCCATGCGGAAGTGGTAGAAAAAAAAGAGGAGAAAGACCAAAGCAATACACACCGATGACCCACTACGTGTTGTAAACGATGTTGAGAATGGTAGTGGAAATTTGAAGACTACATAAAAAGAGAAAAAAAGAGAAAGAGAAAGAAGATATAACACACTTTTAGTTTGTTGGAAGAACAAAAAAAAAGGTAAAGCATACTTCGAGGTTATTGGAACTACAAAAAAAAAGAGAAAGAAGATAAAACAGGAGAACTCATGCATGTGAGAGTGATGTTAACACTAGTGAGAGTGAAATGAAGGAATTTTTTTTGGATCACGTGCTTAGAATGGTGGTGGAAAGATGAAGACTACATAAAAAGAAAAAAAAGATAGAAAACACTTTTATGCTGTTGAAACTACAGAAAGTGATAGGAAAGAAATTTCTTTAGATCAAGTGCATTAAGGAGTTTCTCCAGTATAAACGGGAAACATGCCAAAATGTCCATGGGAAAGTGGTAAAAAGAAGAAGAATAGAAATATCAAAGCGATGCATGTCGAGGACCCATACTGTGTGGTAAATGATGTGCTTAGAATGATGCTGGAGAGTTCAAGAGTACATAAAAAGAGAAAGAAGATAAGACACACTTTTAGGTTGTTGAAACTACAAAAAAAAAGAGAAAAAACGTAAAACACACTTCCATGTTATTGGAGCTACAGAAAAAAAAGAAAGAAGATAAAACAAGAGAACTCATGCACGGGGTGTTTGAAGGAGAAGATTATAACTAACACTGATGATAGTGAGAAGAAGGAAACTTTTTTGGATCAAGTGCTTCAAAGAGTTTCTCCGGCATAAAACGTGAGACGTGCCTAAATGCCTATGCATAAGTGGTAGAAAAAGGAAAGAAAGACCAAAGCAATACACGTCGACGACCCATTATGTGTGGTAAACACTTAGAAGTGCAATGGAGAGTTGAAGACTCCATAAAAAGAGAAAGAAGATATAACACACTTTTTAGGTTGTTGAAACTACAGAAAAAGAGAAAGAAGGTAAAACACAATTCGAGATTATTGGAACTACAAAAAAAAAAAAAGAGAAACAAGTCCGAACACACTTCCAGGTTGTGTAAAATACAGAAAAAAGGGAAAGAAGTTAAAACACATTTTGAGGTTATTGGATCTATAGAAGAAGAGAAAGAAAATAAAATAGTAAAACTCGTACGTGAGGTTCTTAAGGAGAAGATATCAACACTTTGGAGAGTGAGATGAATAAACTTTTTTAAGATCGAGGTCTTCAAGAAGTTTCTCTGACAGATACGAGAAAGGTGCCTAAATGCCAATGTGGAAATGGTAGAAAAAAGAAAAAGATAAAGACCAAAGCAATGGTCATCGACGATCCATCACGTGTGGTTAACAATGCCAAGAATGGTGGTAGAAAGGCTAAATAAATAAAAAGAATATTAAACACTTCCAGGTTTTTTAAAACATGGAAAGATAAAGAAGATAAAACTCTTATTGGAACTACAAATATATATATATATAAATATGAACATGAGAAAGTGTGCAGAGGTTTTATGAAGGAGAAGATGTCAACATAAACGAGAGTAAGTTAATGAAATTTAATTAGATCATTTGCTTCAAGAAGTTTCTCCAGCATAAACAAGAGACCTGCCCAAATGCCCCTGAGGAACTGGTAGAAAAGAAGAACAAGTGAAATACCAAAGAAATGGAAGTGGACGACCAATTACGTGTGGTAAACAATGTTGAGAATAGTGGTGGAAAATTGAAGACCATATAACATAAGAAAGAAAATCAAACAAATTTCCCTGTGTTGAAAAGACATAGAAATGGAAAGAAAATCAAACACATTGCGAGGTAATTATATCTATAGAAGATGAGAAGGAAGATAAAACAGAAGACTTGTACAGGTTTTCAAGGAAAATATGTAAACATTATGAGAGTGAGACGAGTGAAATTTGTTTTAGATCAACATCAAGCATATGTTGACATGCCAGCAGGTCCGTGATGCATTTCTTTGCATAAGATGCATACCACAACTTGTACGTGTTACTTCAATACCGAGAAAGTAACTTAGGGTCCCATATCTTTTATTGAGAATCTGCCACCAAGCAGACGAATGAAAGAATCCACTCTATTAGAGTGTGTTCCCGTAACCACATTGTCATAAACATACACCAACATTGCACCCGATGGATAAATGAAAATAGAGGTATCGGCGTTGGAGTTTGTGAAGCCAATCTGCAGTAGGTACGACCTTGGAGTTCTTTGTACCAAGCACATGGGGTTTTTTAAGCCATATAGAACCTTACACAAGTTACATACATAATTGGGATGATCACGATCAAAAAAACTGGTCGTTGTGTGACATAAATCTTTTCTTCAAGTGTGCCTTGCAAAAATGCATTATTGACATTGTATCACCCAGATTTCACTAACCGCTATCTCGAGCACAATCTGATTGTGGTGACCTTCACCACGGGGCTGAACGTTTCAGCGTAATCAATACCATATTCTTGATTAAACCCACAAGCAACTAAGCGAGCCTTATGACGTGAGACTTGTATTTGAGCATAAAGATCCACTTCGTATCAATGCCATTTTGGTCTAGATGAGGTGGTACTAGATCAAACGTGTGATTATAAATGACTGTATATACCTTGTCAATACACGCACCACGCCAGTTTGGATCAGCGAGAGCTTGCGTGATTGTGCTTGGCTTTGTTTCGTGTGTGACCATTGTGGATAGATTGAGTTTACGAGCAGGTTTAACAATCTTATTCTTGGCTCGTGTTCTCATCGGATGAGTGTTTACATCTGATGGTGGTACATTGTTCGCCACTTGTTGAGATTGTGACGAACTAGAAGCAACAGGAACTAGGAGTTCTGCAACAGAGGAAGCAATAGTGTTAGCAATACCTGAAGCCATACAAGAGGGAGATGATGGTGGTGGTATTGACTGAGGCTACAGCTGTGTGTTTAGAGAGCCAGCTTGTGCAAGCTTTGTGTGTTCTAGTGGAGTATTGATTGATGTAGTAGTGTCAGGTGGAGGAACTAGACACAGAGCCTCGTTAGTCGCCAACAACAGAGAGTAAATCTGTATACCTGACTGAATTGGTAATGGTGTGGGTATTGGATGTGGAATTTGGTCTTGTTCATCAGCTGCTAGTGAGGTAACAGGTTGAGGTGTCTTCAATGGGAATGAAGTTCCCACAAAGTGAACATGCCGTGAAGTGTAGGGCCGACCAGTTTCATGATGAAGACACAAGTATGCACTTTGATGGAGTGAGTAGCCAACAAAAACACATTGAAGTGATCGTGGAGCTAGTTTATGTGTCAGATATGGTCGAAGCCAAGGGAAGCACAAACACCCGAATATCTTCAGTTTCAAGTAATTTGGTGGCTGGTGGAACAACTTTGCATACGGTGATGTGCCATCAAGAACACGAGTGAGCATTCGATTAATGCTGTACACAACAGTGGAGACGGCATAGTTCTAATAGCTGACATGTACAACAGCGTGTTGGAGAAGAGATAGTCCAATTTAAACGATGTGGCTGTGTTTTCGTTCTAAGACACCGTTGCGCTCCGGTGTGTGTGGTGGACTTGTAAAATGAGATACTCCATGTGTTGCAAGGAATGAACAAAGACCAATGTATTCACCACCATTATCGGAGTATAAGGTTTGGATTTTGGTTTGAAATCATTTTTCAACAAGGGATTTGAAGGTGAGAAACGTATCATGAACATGGGATTTTGCTTTGAGAGGATAGATACAAGTGTATCTTGTGTAATGGTCAACAAAGATGACATAGTATTTGTGGTGTCCATGAGAGATAGTGGGAGATATCCACACATCTAAGAATATTATTTCGAGTGGATGTGAGGAGGTAATGGTTGTTTGTGAGAAGGAAAGTCTGTGTGTTTTATTGATAAGGCAATATGAGCAAAAGAAATCTTTATCCATTGAATCTGAAACTTGTAAAGATAAATCTGAAACAATTGTTTTTAAAAGAGAGAGTGAGGGATGGCCAAGTCTCGATTGCCATGCGGTAGAAGTGGTTTATGTCATGGGTGTGGTGAAGAATGA
Source organism: Lepidium sativum (assembly GCA_023374145.1). Classification (NCBI taxonomy): domain Eukaryota; kingdom Viridiplantae; phylum Streptophyta; class Magnoliopsida; order Brassicales; family Brassicaceae; genus Lepidium; species Lepidium sativum. The sequence goes on along the minus strand of JAKUCM010007308.1, from coordinate 4,643 downwards.
TGTGATGGTAGTGGTTGAATTCGGCCATGTACACAGATCCTGCTAAAAATATCATTTGAGTAACAAGATTCTCCTGTGGAGGTGCTTCACCTGAAAATAAGAGGAAAATAATTCCACTAAAACTTTATTAGCACAATAGAAACGCTTTATCGAGATCAAATTATTATGAACTTTTGGAACATGAAAAGTATCAGCCAATCGAAGACTGCGAGTGGGTGTAGGAAGTAAAGTTAAACCCGTGTGGGAGTGGAGAGCTTTGGCGGAGGAGCAGTGATGGTTCCATCAATGTATCCGGCGAGCTCATATCCGTCGATTATAGCATGTACTTGTCTACTCCACATGAGAAAGTTTGAGGAATTCAGCTTAGTAACATTCATCATATTGACATTGAGAAGAGTTTGTGTTTCGGAAACAACTATGGTTTCACCGGAGGATGCAGGGGAATTAGCATTGGCGGCCATTGGAGATTGAAGAATTTGAAAAAGAAAGTGACGGCTATGCTCTAAATCATTATTCTTATAAATGACAAATGTTACATACATAAACCTATACGAGAAACCTAATCGAGTATGTAATCATTTACAATATTAGCCTTTACTTATCTTATCTATGGTACAACTTTCAAGTTTATCCTTAATGAGTCACATTATGGATTCAAGCTTGAGGGAGAGTGTTAAGCTTATGATTATAAGAATGAAGAAACAATGGAATGTGACACAAGGAACCGAATGGAATCTCAAGTTATGAATGTCTACTCGGCCAAGACTGAATGGAGAAGGCTAGTAAACATGTTAGACTCGGTTGGGAAGTGACTAGAAAGAGTCACATGTTGCTGAACTAAGTCACATGTCTCTCTTAAGACAAATGTGACCGTTGGACCAAAGAGGAAATGTCTCTCTCCCTATTTCAAGTGAAGACCAAAAGCAAGTTACTTATTTGGGTATTTCTTGTCCCTTGTGTATTGTTTGTATGTCTCAAAATATATGTGTGTATAGGTTGGTTTATTTTGTTCTTGCATATATATATATATATATATATATATATATATATATATGTTGTACACCCTAATTGTAAAGATTAAGTGACAATAAAGTCTCTCATTTCATTTTCTCTCTAAACTCACTCGGTCAATGGCCTCCTATCTCTCTAATATCCAAATCTCGAATCTTTAAATCTCACAAACTCCCAATTTCTAAATTTACCATCCTCAATCAAATCTTAATCTATTCTCATTTATATTTCCGCAAATTTCAACAGTGTCCTTATGACAGCGGATCTAGCGGTGGTGCTCCTTGGGCTCATGAATCTTCACCAAACATGGATGAAGATATGTCTTCACATAAAGACAATCAACCTACTCAAATTACTCTAGAACTGTTGCTTCTAGATCCAAAAGGAGCCACATATCTACCATCATTGGATACATATCCTAAGAAGGAACAATTTAGAATGATTTTCTCCTTCTTTTTTTGGTTAGGTAGATTATTTATTGATTTATATCTTAGATTAAGTGGAATTATATGTTATATTAGGTTGATAGAATTTTACGTTTGTAGAATTGGAATTTGTATAAAGCTATATGAATATATATGAATTTAAATTCTTATAATTTTGATACAAAGTTTTATGAATTTATATAAATGTTATTTTTTCGCTGAAGTTATATTAATGGGAACTACGGTTCAAACAGTAAAAGGATGAAATATTATACCTGGCAGAAAACATGAACATCCCCATAAACTAAATCCCAAAAGAAGGAAGCTATGTAGAAATCGAAAACCAAGAGAATTTAAAAGAACTAAAAAGGATGAAACTTGACAATTACTATCCCAAACCTAATCAGCTCATTCACTACGCAGCAAACACGGCAAAACACAGACGACGAAAACCTCTTATAGTGACTTGGAACACCTCACATATGAAGAACAAGCTGACTGAACCGGCAAGAAATAAATCTCACATTTTCCCCAAAATGGTAAAGTCTAAGAAACACGTCGGTAGAAACGAAGAACCACCGGTATACGCCTCAACAGAATCCTTAGAAAGATTATACCTCGATCACGTCTTTGGAGTTTGGAAAAGGAGCGAAACAACTTCAACCAGGATATGCTGAAACTCATGAGAAACAACAAGAGATCGACACCGGCAAATATAGAAGCTCAAACAAGAGAAGTAACTAAACCGAACCTAACAGCTAGTTAGAATAAAGAAACCAAATAACTACATCTAGCCAAAAGAGTGTATCAAATGTTATATTTGGTTATGCAACAGGTTTAGATCAAATTGTTCGTTAATAACCGTTTGGTTCATTTAGGAGTAAACCGGGTCATGTTTTAGTCTTAAGCATAATTGTATTCGTTTGTATAAAAGGTTCTAGAAGAAGAGTCTTCTTCTACACGAAGAGAATAGAGATTCTCTGCAACTCATTTTTGTTTCTTGAATGAATGAAAGCTTTTCGTCTTTTCTTTTTGTGTTGATTCTTTGTTTCTAACATGGTATCAGAGCGGGAAAGTTCGTCTCAATCTTTCCCTTTTTCCCTTCCGCGAAAATTTCCTTTTAAAAGATTTCTTTCAACTCCGTTTTCGTTTCTACTTTCTATTGTTCGTTTCTTGACATTTGAATTCATGTTAAACCTTCGCAAGAGAAAAGTTGCTAGACCTTCGACTTCTTCAAGCCGAGTTCGGAAAGGTATCCGCATCAGTAGGATATGGTCTCCATTTGTGGATGGTACTATACCTAGACCTCTAGAATCCGATTCGCGTTATAGGATATGGTCTCGATGCAATAGTATGGTTAAGTCTTGGATTCTCAATTCCGTCAACAAGGAGATATATGGTAGTATTCTTAGGTTTCAAGACGCATCAGAAATTTGGAAAGATTTGATTGTGAGGTTTCATGTAACAAATATGCCTCGTGTGTATCAGTTGTCACAACAGATTTGATCTTTTAACCAAGGAACCATGGACCTGTCATCATACTACACTCGCCTGAAGACTATGTGGGATGATTTAGAGTCCACATATCGCATTAAAACCTGCAAGAGCTGCACTTGCTGCAAAGCAATGACAGAAAAGATGGAAAATGCTCGGGTTGTGAAGTTTCTATCCGGCTTAAATGATTCTTATAATGCGGTAAGAACTCATATTGTCATGAAGAAGCATATTCCAGATCTTTCAACTGTTTACAACCTCTTAGACCAAGACCACAGCCAATGCAATATAGTTTCCATCCCTCAATCTTCAGCTTTTCAAATCACGATTAACTACACCTCTCAAGCATATGTGAATGCCACTAGTGGAAATGCGAAAACACAGAAATCGGTCTGTTGTCATTGTGGCTATGTTGGACACACCATCGACAAATGCTACAAGGTTCACAGTTATCCACCAAACTTCAAGCATAAGCAGAAAAATGTACCAACAAAAGTTGTTGTCTCTCAGTTCTCCATTGATGATCAAAAGCCTGCAACAATCGACACACAAGATCAACTCAAGACCTTGTCTAAGGAACAGATTGAGGGTGTAATTGCCTTCTTCAACTCACAGAGGAGTGCTGACTCTCAAGATTCCAAAATTAACAAGACAACAAAAGGAGGAACCATAACAGCTCTCCATGGTATGGCTTTGAACTCTTCTACCCTGAATCTTGTAGGAGCATTAAAGGCCTCATGTAGCGTTATATCTCCTTCTTCTTGGATAATAGATAGTAGTGCAACACACCATGTTTCTTATGACAAGTCTCTTTTTCACAGTTTGTCTATGTTGTCGAATAGGTCTGTCACTTTACCCACAGGTCTGTCTATTACTATAAGTGGGATTGGGAGCATAAAATTAAATAATCATATGCTTCTCTGTGATATTTTATTCATTCCAGGCTTTAGACTCAATTAATTGGAGTCAGTCACCTTACAAAAGACATAAAATGCAAACTGATTTTTGATGAAAACGTTTGTCTCATATAGGAGCTTACCAAGGGAACGACGATTGGTCAAGCTGGGCAAATTGGCAACCTTTATCTCTTGGACAAGTCTGCTCTCTCGAACAATTTGTTTTCTAGTATTGTTTCAATTCATTTTATTGTAGATTCTAAGCTTTGGCACCAAAGACTAGGACACCCTTCACTTGCTAAAACTAGTGTTATCATTGATATTGTTGGCTTAAAGAATAGCAATAAAGATTTCTTTCACTGCAACATTTGTCCTGTCTCTAAACAGAAACGTCTTACTTTTCCTTCAAGTAATAGTATGTGTGAAAAGATTTTTGACGTAATTGATATTGATGTTTGGGGACCATTCTTTACTGAAACCATAGATGGTTTTAAGTATTTTTTAACCATTGTAGATGATTATAACAGAGTCACATGGGTCTACCTTATGAGAGCTAAAACTGATGTTCTTAGTATTTTTCCTGACTTTATAACAATGGTTGAAAGGCAATATGGAGAAAATATTAAGGGAGTACGATCTGATAATGCTCCAGAGCTTCGATTCGATGCATTGTTCCATTCTAAAGGGATCTAAGCATATCACTCTTGTCCTGAGACTCCCGAACAGAACTCGGTCGTAGAGCGCAAGCATCAGCATATTTTGAACGTGGCTCGATCTCTTCTTTTCCAGAGTAACTTGCCTCTTGAGCAGTGGGGGG
>JAKUCM010007307.1:0-26413 GCA_023374145.1 Lepidium sativum | reverse complement strand
TTATGTAGTTCAAAGTGCAATTGTGTGTTACGATTCCCAAAGTCACAACTTCATTACCTCAGAGTCCGGTCACTAACAGCGACTTCTCTCTTTTTCTCGATTTATTTAAATAATGGTTTTCCTCTTTCTGCTTCGACCATGGAGAGGAACAAACAAATCACAACTCAGTATTATATGTTTCCTCTTTCTGTTTTTTTGGGAGAGGAGATCTGATTAAAGTCTAAAATGAAAGTGATTACAAGGCATGGGCAGCTTCTGTAGACAAAGGTGAATAAGTCTCTTGTTTGGTCCGAAAGTGTTATCATCTTTAATGACCTTTTCACCTTTCTTTTTCTTTCTTTTTATTTTTGTTTTTGGAGAAAAAAAGAAACTCAAAACACGAAATAAACTTCAATGGTTAATGAGAACTTGAGAAGCAATAGTAGTTTAATTCTCATTAGTGGGCTAATGAAAAACACTTTTACCAATATAGGTGAAACTTTCACCATGTATAAAACAACACTTCTGAATCCACTTGTTTCAATTTATAAGGTGAAAAACTAATCACATTTTAAACAAAGAAAATTTCAAACAAAAATAATAACATTAACCAAATAAAAGACAAAATTATCAAATTTGATATAATGGGATCAAGCTCCGGAATTGCTCTATCCCATTTAAATTTCTTATCACCGTCAAGATATCTACGTAAATCCTACGGCTCAAATTTAGTAACTAGCTACCACAATTAGTTTTGTTGAAAATCAGTGAAATTTAACAATATAATTTGTTTTTATAATGTCAATTTCACAGCATTTTAAATCATGTTATAAAATCAAAATGAGAATCAGAGAAAAGTAATGAAAATTATATATATTATCATTAAACATAGCTAAACATGTTAGACCACCTCCAATGTTTAAGAGAGATGGTGAGTGTTTTAAAAACAAAATATCAATATTTTAATTTTAAAAATTTATATCCGATCATTTTGTGAGTTTCTTAAAAGTTTTGAAAAGATATATTATTTTAATTGTTTTTGATTATTTTGATTTTAGCTCTTATGTTTTACATAGTCAAAAATCTTATATTTTGAAAATGGGTTAAGGTGCAATAGCATATATCTTCATGGGCTGATACGAGCCCAAAATATAATCACCAGAAGTATGTGATACCTAGAAAAGCCCATTAAACTTATACCTACCTGAAGCCAGAACCATGGGATCTATCTCAACATTAAACCGGAGTCAAATCGGACATCTAATCAAATCAGCTATCTTCCCCAAAAGAACCGCAATTAAGAAAAGGAACACTCAGAAAACTCCAATTCCATTCTCTCTCTCTCCTCTCCCTCTCTGCGCGCATGATCGCACAGTGTTCCACTACCTACTGCCCGTGACTCTTATGGTCTGTGACTTGTAATCCATCTCTCCATTTTTATTTTATTTTCAATTATCTCAACAAATTTTAATTAATTTCCACACACACACTTACACATATATATATATATACACATTCTCCTTCAATGGCTTCTTTGAAACTCCATCAACTTCTTTCTTCTTCCTCTAAATCTCACCGTCGAAAATCCCCAATCCGTTCAATCTGTCTCCTAATCATCGCCATGTCATCCATTCTTATCCTTTTCTTCTCTCTTTTCCTCTTCTCCTCTCCCTCCTCCTCCTCCCGTCACCACCACAACCGCCACAATTCCCGTCAATCACCCTCCGCCGATTCTCCTCCGCCTCCCGCCACTCAGATCCAAGCCGCTTGTAAAGCAACTCGTTACCCAGACCAATGTGTATCTTCATTATCCGAACCGGGTTTAATCCCTCCGGATCCAAAACCAATCCAGATCATCCACTCAGCGATCTCCGTCTCTTTCCAAAACCTCAAAACCGGCCAATCAAAAATCAAGTCTATAGTAGACGCGTCCGTAGGGAATCTCAACCGTACAAACGCAGCGAACACGTGTCTTCAGCTTCTCTCTTACTCCGAATACCGTACCCAATCAACGGATCAAGCATTGACACGTGGCAAAATCAAAGACGCTCGGGCTTGGATGAGTGCAGCTCTAGTGTACCAGTACGACTCATGGTCGGCTCTCAAATACGTCAACGATACAAACCAAGTCGGAGAAACGATGTCGTTTCTCGATAATCTAATCCACATCACAAGCAACGCACTTAGCATGATGGTATCGTACGATTACTTCGGAGACAACGTCGCGTCGTGGACACCACCAGCAACCGAACGAGACGGATTCTGGGAGAAGACTGGGCCGGTTCCGGGTTCGGATTCGGGAGCAGGGCCCAATTTGGCGTTTCCTTCCGGTTTAAAAGAAGACGTTACAGTGTGTAAAGACGGAAAATGCGGTTACAAAACGGTGCAAGATGCCGTTAACGCAGCGCCAAAGAATAACGGAATGCGTAAGTTTGTTATCAAAATCAACGAAGGAGTTTACGAAGAGACCGTAACGGTTCCGTTTGAGAAGAAGAACGTTGTGTTTATCGGAGATGGTATGGGCAAAACGGTAATTACAGGAGCTTTGAACGCCGGAATGCCTGGAATCACTACCTACAATACTGCAACTGTCGGTGAGTTTTTCGTAATTTTAATTTTAAAGCGATTTCATTTTTTTTCCTTTTTCTATGAATATCTTGAATGGATATTTAAGCTAGCTAATAGACTCAAAGAATGGATTTTTTTCCCAATTAATACAGAATTGAGATATGAATCCTATGATTAACGATGTTTAATGTTTGGATTGATAGGAGTGGTAGGAGATGGATTCATGGCTCGTGATATAACGTTCCAGAACACCGCAGGACCAGACGCTCACCAAGCGGTTGCGTTTAGATCAGATAGTGATTTTTCTCTGCTTGAGAATTGTGAGTTCCTTGGGAATCAAGACACTCTCTACGCTCATGGACTTCGTCAGTTCTACAAAAACTGTCGTATTCAAGGAAATGTTGACTTCATATTTGGCAATTCAGCTGCTGTTTTCCAAGACTGTGAAATCCTAATCGCACCGCGTCAAGTCAATCCTGAAAAGGGGGAGAAGAATGCAGTTACTGCACAAGGAAGAATTGATCCGTCACAATCCACAGGTTTTGTGTTTTTGAACTGTTTGATAAACGGAACAGAGGAGTACATGAAGTTGTTTAAAGATAATCCTAAGGTGCATAAAAACTTTTTGGGGAGACCATGGAAAGATTACTCAAGAACTGTGTTTATAGGCTGTAATCTAGAGGCTTTGATCACTCCTGATGGATGGTTACCATGGAGTGGGGATTTCGCACTCAAGACGCTTTACTACGGTGAATCTAAGAACACTGGTCCAGGATCAGATAGATCACAAAGGGTTTCATGGAGCAGTGAGATTCCGGACGAGCATGTTCATGTCTATTCGCTAACTAACTTTATTCAGGCTGATGAATGGGATTCGACATCTGCTTTTGAAGATTAATAAGGTTTTAGGGAATGTTTTTAAAATATGAAAACCTTGTCATTGTACTTTAGCTGAGAAAGTTATATATCAATTCAAAGTTCAGAACTTTAGGACTGAATCAAGTAATAAAAAGTTTCAAACTTTGGAGGGAAACAGCTTTTTTGCTTATAATTAATGCAGTACTATACAGGGGACTACAGAATGATTCTATATATAGCTTGTTGGGCTAAGATCATAAATGATAAAGGAAGATGATAATCCCAAGTTGCGTTTTTGCTTGAAGTCCCCAAAAAAATTTGCTGCAAGAAAACGAAATCCCCAAAAGATTTGTTGTAAGATCATATATGATAAGATCAAAAATTTGCTGTAAGAAAATGAAATCCCTAAGAGATTACAGTACAACAAAGTATTGACATCATCGTCATCATTACCATCAACATCTCAATGGTTAGAATTGGCTATAAAAGTCAGCAGGATGATGAAAGTTGCAGAATATGGTAAATGCCAGGTAAAGAAAAAAATCCCACTAATTTGAAAGAATAGTAGGTTACAATTATGAATTCAGAGTGGGTTTTGGGTTCTGTTAAGTAGTTCACCTAATTATAGTTAACTAGGCATAGGCACATGCATTAGGTACATAATTCTTCTGTTTTTGGTAGATCATAAGGCCACATTAAAAAGAAGATTGGTCTCAAACTTAAACCTAATCTTGTAGAAGCAAGAAAAAGAGAATTAACTTTGACTTACAGTTTAGTTCATAAGTAGGTGGGCAAAGAAAAAGCCTCATGATAACAGATATCTTTATTATTTACATCTGTGAAAACATATTGTAGCAAACTAGCAACAAGACTACCTCTTAACCAAGTGGAACCTTTTTTGTCTGCAAACCCCAATACGTGTAAACACAATTATATTGAACACAAACAGCTAAAGAATCGAAAATTTCTATAAAAGGGTATCCTTTCGACCAGACAGAGAAGAGAACGTGATGAAATTGAGTCAGGGGAAGAGAAATTGTTCTTTGTATCCCTACTTATTTTTGGGCTTGGGCTTTGGGAGTTGGGTTTGGGCCCATTAGTATGCACATACCGTTCTTTCTACGAGTTCTCAATCGAAATTTCAATAGATTTTGACTCCTAGATACTAAATTAAGAGTCTCACATAATCAACATAGAATCTAACAATATTATAACGGGTCACAAAGATACCAAGCTAAGCTACGATAGATACCAAACATATACCCGAACATACATAAAAGTAGTTGCTTGTGGTGCTCCAAGACAACCTCACAGCCATCATCATCATCATCATTAGTGAGTCTCATCTCTTAGGATTTCGAGACAACGAGCAGCAGCTCCTTTGGTCTGAAGGTGTGCCTACCATGTATTGAAAAGAACATTTACCCTACACCTCCACTATATTTTAATTTTTAAGGCCACATTTTCTTACAAATTGTTTCATTTAATTAGTTAAATTAATTATAATTTATATTACTTTACATGTATAAATATATCATATGATTATATATTAGGTTAATAATATTTTAGATAGTTATTAATAATATTTGGCCATCCACTAGAGAACTGATATCTTCCCGCTATGTAAGTTATATTCCATGACTGCTTTCCATCCGGATGATGAATCATGATCATTGTTTTCTCCTTCGGCAAATGGCCATCAACAAAAGAATTTGGAAAACGCTGAAAGAAACCAAAAATTCATTGATTTCAAGTTCTTTTAGAAAGAAAAATCTCAATAGGAAAATTGTTATGTGTGTTATCTTACCAGGCCACTTAGGTATGATTTTGTGATGCAAATACTGAAATTTGCAACAGAAGAGGAAGGGGCACCTGCAGAGGGAAAAGATAACCCTCTAATTGCTTATATATTTAGAAGATAAAGGCTGAGCCAATACCAATACAATTTTACTCAAATCTGAACCAATTTGAAAGTAGAGTTGCACAGGATTTTCGATGTAACCTTGCCAAGGCGATGTCTCTGACTACTCTGTCTATTTCAATGAATACTGCTGAGATTGTCCTCCTGGAACTTTGGTGCTCCTCATCTAGTTTCTTCTTCCCAGATTTAGCTGCTGTTGTCGGGACACGGAGCGTCATTTTACTCTTCAAGATAACATTGTATATATAATAAAGCCCAATTATCATAATTCAGTGTTGACCCCAAAGCCAAGTTAATCATTCACATAACAAATGAAGTTGCATATTTCGAAAGAAGCAGATTCTCTTACTTAGAGAACAACCATACTCCCCCCAAACCGAGCCAGGCTAATGTAATATCAGTATGAGCAGTTCTGGATTAACTAATCTTCTGATCTTCCACTTTATTCGACTTACCAGCCACATCAGCAATTAGTCGTGCCACTAGAAAACCAGTTTTGCAATAAATGGCAAAATCTTCACAGTTGTTCTTAAATACATTGTAAACACCGAAACCATTTTGCAATAGAATGTTTGCACGGAAAATAACCAAATTAATTGTCTCAGGGAAACAACAAAGCGTCCAACATATACTTCAACGGGTCACAAAGATACCAAGCTAAGTTACGATAGATACCAAACATAAAACAGAGTATAGTCCATTACCTAACATATTTAAAAGATAAAAGTAGTTTCTTGTGCTCCAAGACAACCTCACAGCCATCATCATCATCAGTGAGCCTCATCTTAATGTTTCCAGACAACAAGAACCAGCTCCTTTGGTTTGACGAGTGTAAAAGTGCAAATGTCTCCAATGGAGATAGGATATTCCTTGCATAATTTTTGCCATCCACCAGAGAAAACGCAGAGATATCTTCTCGCTATGTAAACAACATTCCATGACTGCTTTCGATCTGGACGATGAATCGTGACCATTGTTTTCTTCTTAGGCATATGATCATCAGCAAAAGAATGCGGGATCACCTGAAAGAAACCAAAAATTAGTTGATTTCAAGTTACTTCATAAACAAAAATCCCAAAACTGAAACTGTGATGTGTTTAGTTTCTTATCGTACCAGGGTCATGAGGTATGATTTCGTGATGTGGATGCCGAATTTTTCAACAGAAGACGTAGAGGCGCCTTCAAAAATTCTCCGGGCACTAACCACATACTTAGTCCTCCTCCTGGAACTTTGGTGCTCCTCATCTAGTTTCTTCTTCCCAGATTCAGCTGCTGTTGTCGGGACACGTTGACTCAACTCAGAAGACAACACCACCTCTTCCGTCTTGACATCTTGTTCTGTTTTAACACGACCTGTTTCAAAACCAAAAGTACTAAAAATCAAAACCAATGTTGTGTATCCGGTTCTGTTCACTATTTCCCAAACAGAAAAACAATACTTACTAGATGAAGCCAAGAACGCTCTGGACTGTGGTGATTCGATCATTTCAGTGCCATTTTTGTTGAAGATGTTCAAAGTAAAACGCATCTTTCCTTTGTGAGTGAATGTAAGAAACTCTTGGTCTCCTAAAGCATTGTCCTTCACTAACTTATCCCATCCGGACTTCTCCATGAAGTAGAATCTCGGATTTTTGGAGATTCTTACTTCCCAAGAGCTTCCCCATAGTGTTTTTATCTTCATCTTACGGGACAGATCTTTGTCAGAGAAACTTCTCGCAAAGTCGTAAGGAATTGCTCGCTTTTATCATATCAAACAAGATGAAGAGATATAAGATACATATAAGATACAGTTGTAACAAGGATATGTTATACTCTAATACTTTCTTCAACTCCAGTTTTTAAGACCTTGAGACCCATTCTTACAGAAAGTTCCAAATTTTTCAAACAAATCCTAAAAATAAGAAGAGTTTTGTTACCATGATTTCTGAAGACATGTTTACACTCTGAAGAACTTTGAAGAAGCTTTCCTGCGTTCGTTCTTCCTTGCACCGAATAAAATCAGGATTTTTCCTAGCCATGATTCTTTGTTCCTCTATCTCTCACACTCTCTCTGTTTTGTATTTCAAAATGAGATTAAAACTGAAGGAGACGGAGAACTTTCTTACTATTTCATTCACACTTTTTACAACGGTTGTGGAGATAATATTTATACTAAAAGAATGAAACTTGTAAACCCTAGACTCATGTACAGGTGGCTAAATCTCAGTTCAATGGAGCAAAACGAGTCTTGCTTTGAATTGCCGAGTTTGCTTTTGTACCATTTGCTTCCGTCATTGCCTCTGCGTTTGCTCTGCTTTCGGGTGTTGAAGAAGACTGTTGACCGCTGGATAAATGGGCCTGAAACATTTCTGGACTCATCATGCTTTAGACCCATTGTTTTATAGTCATCCTTATGTTCCACAGCTCTGATAGTAGTCAAAGTCAGAATTTTTTTTACTATCATCTTGAAAAATAGTCAAAATCACAGATTTCTGAATAATAGATATATCAGAATTAAAGAAAAAGTTATCGATTTTTTTTACGAAGACATCTATTAGACCACCATTATCGGCGGTCTTTAAGAGTTTTCTTAGGTTAATTATGATTAAAAATAAATCATAAATTAATGCAAAATGGGAGAAACGTTTCTTAATTAAGAAACATTTTGAGTTATAAGAAAAGCTGATGTGGCAGCATCTGATTGGCTTAAAAAAACAAAAAGTGAAAAAAAGGAAAAATCTCTCGCGTCTCTCTCTCAGTCTTTGTCTCGTCTCTCTCTCAATCTGTCGCGAAAATCGCCGACCCTACTCTCCCATCAGCGATTCGAAAGTCTGCGACCCAAAATCAGAGTTATTGGAGGTCAAATCAAGTAATGTTGTGCTACTGCTTTAATAGGATCTGACAGAGAGGAGTTGCTCGAGACGGGAGCATACATGATTGAAAAAGAACTTATCCTTATTGGTGCTACTGTTGTGGAAGACAAACTGCAGAAAGGGGTATGTATTATTGCAAATACACTAGAGCCATGTATTATCTTGCTTCTGTAAATTGATTTCCTAGTATTCCTTCATACGAATTAGGTGCCCCAATACATAAATAAATTTGCTCAAGCAGGGTTTAAGTTATGGGTTTTAACTGGAGACAAAATAGAAACAACAATCAACATTGGGTTAGAATCTTTGATTTAACTTAAGTATAACCTGGAGTTTAGCTCTGTAATCTACTTTTATCTACTGATATCAATGATCGATTTACCTTTTATAAGTTACAGATTCGCGTGTAGTTTACTTCGCCAAGGCATGAGTCAGATCTGTATAACATCAATGAATTTAGAAGGAGGATCTCAAGATTCGAAAAGGGTATGTCAAAAGGAGTTTCATGATGCAAATTGCCAAAAATCCATTTACAGTTTCTTCAAGTACAATTTTAAAGCTCATTTTTTATCTTTATTGATGTGTTAGGCTGTGAAAGAGAACATTTTGAATCAACTCACAAAAGTTGTACAAATGGTGAAGCTTAAGAAGGATCCTCATGCTGCATTTGCTTTGATCATTGACGGCAGAACTCTAACTTATGCATTAGAGGATGATATGAAGTATCAATTCTTGGCTTTGGCAGTTGATTGTGCATTAGTGATTTGTTGTCGTGTGTCTCCCAAGCAGAAAGCTTTGGTATATATATCTTTTAACGTTTATTCATTCATTTCCCTTGACTATGCAACTCCTGAAACTTCATACAAAAAGATAATTCTAAATTTCTCAGTTTTCCTTTTTTCCCAAAAACAAGGTAACGAGGTTGGTTAAAGAGGGAACCAGAAAAACCACGTTGGCAATACGTGATGGTGTGAATGATGTTGGGATGATCCAAGAAGCTGGCATTGGTGTAGGAATTAGTGGAGTTGAAGGAATTAGTGGAGTTGAAGCTGACATTAGTGTAGGAATTAGTGGAGTTGAAGCTGACATTGGTCTACGCATCTTTTGTCATATTCTTCCTTAACATCAGAATCATTCACTCTCAAGCTTTCAGAGACAATGGCCAAACAGCTGACATGGATGCTGTTGGGACAACCATGTTCACTTGCATAATATGGGCAGCCAATGTTCAAATCGCATTAACCATGTCTCATTTCACTTGGATCCAACATGTTTTAATCTAGGGAAGCATTGGCATGTGGTATCTCTTTGTGGCAATCTATGGAATGATGCCTACAAGTCTTTCTGGAAACATTTAAGGAATTCTTGATGAGATTCTTGCTCCTACACCTATTTATTGGATGGCTACATTGTTAGTCACACTGGCTGCAGTTCTTCCATACGTTGCTCACATTTCTTTCCAAAGATTTTTGAAAGATGCCTACAAGTTATTTTTATTTTTGAACCAAACAAAAATAATTTATTTTAAATTTTTTCTTAAGAAACTCACTTAAGAAACTACCATTAATCTCTCTTAGAAACTCAAAACCAAAATACATTTCTTAACCCATTTTTTCTAATATAATCATAAAATATTACTAAGAAATTCTAATTGAAAACTCCCAATAATCTTGCTCTTATGTCGTGATGTTTCTCTTCTTTTTTTTTATTGTCAACGGCAAATTATATTGAGCCACAACTGGCCGGCCCAATAACCAAATATAGGCGGGGGACTCGATCCCTGGTTTATGTAACTTCCAAGAAAAATTACATATTAAATTAGACATTATCATTGAGGTAGAAATGTATAAAATAGGTCAAAGTTGTATTTTGGTAACTTTTTGAGGTTTGTGAAGTTTTTTTCTTAAATGGGACAAAAAATAAATCTAACATTTGACATATTGAACAAATGTTCTCCCTTTTAGAACATTTTAGATTTTACATACCATAATGCCAATTCTTCCTTTAAGAACATAAAAATAAGTTAAATTTTCATTTAATATCGAACACGAGTTCTTCCTTTTAACAATTGACATATCATAATGCCAATTCAAATCCAAAAAAATTTATCGTTTACTTCATAATTAATAATTGCATAACCTCTTTAAAGGCAAAACAATTCAGCTATACATTTCTATTGACCTGTAAAATGGCAACAAAAGAGATAACTGATCTAGAAACTCTGTAGAACTGTTAGAAGAGAAAGATCAGAGGAAGTGATGAGTAGGATACTCATGTTCATAACCATTATAGTCATAATAGAGCCTTTCCCCTTTTGATATATCGCGTGTAGCCACTAGAAGTACCCGACATTCTCCTTTTACGCTATACCTTACGCATTTACAGTTCTGCTTCTTCTTACCAAACCTGCAACGATCAGTAATGTAATGATTCAATGGTATAAAATTTTGTGAGAAAGAAGAAACAAAACAAAAGGTTTTGAATTGTTTCTTATGGATTGTGATTGTTGATGCCACTGATGAAGCGTGATATGTTTCCATACTTGTCAGGACAGATAACAAGACTTTCCGAAGGATCTTCTGATAAAAGGAGAGTCATAATGTTGTCACAATCGTCATTTTCTCGGTTCTTTAAGTAATAAACTCGCCTGTATATTCAGCTATGAATGTTAAGTCCTTAATTGGACCGTCTGCTTCGACTGTGTAACTGTATAAATTGAATTAAAAGAACAACATGTTTACAACTCCACTTTGTCATTCAGGGAAGAATGATCTAATGAATGGAGAGACACCCTTCAAGCGGATCGAATACCACAACAAGAGGAGGACATTCTCCTCGTCTACACATAGCTCGACACTATTCTAATGTCTCTAAATCTTCTTTGGATAACACCTGTGAAATATAAAAACCGAGATAAATAATTAAGGGTGGTGACTTAAGTGAGAAAGGCTATAGATAAAAGGCTGAAAGATTGTGCTTGTATGTTTTCCTCAACCTGCATTCCACCTTTCTCGAATTTGGATTGATTTGCAGACCGAGGAGCCATTCCAGGGACATAACTTAAGTCGTTGCAGTATTTTATACCCAATGCCATTAATGCAGTTGCAAGTGTGCCCATTTGTGTAAGCCTTCGATCAGGATCTTCAGATGGAATCAAAGGTAATAGTTTTCTACTTCTCTTCTTCACTGTCAAAGAGCAAGCTCGTCTCCGATACTTTCTAGTTTCTTCTTCAAAACAAGAAATGAAGTTATTAAAAACTGGCTCTATTTTGTGTTAATATGTTAGTTTTCATCAATGCTTGTTAACTCTACATGAGGTGCAACAAATTGATCCAGATTCTAAGAATATTATTGGCCATAGATTAGCTCTTCCATACTCACCAAACTGTTAATCAAGAGAAAAATCTCTTCATATCCATCAAGTTAAGAACTTTTAGACAATGACAATGATCATATTTATGAATACTTAAAAACAAAATAAAAACGTACCTTGACTCATTTCCGATTTGTCTGTTCCATCAGTTTGTTTTTCAGTTCTGAAGAAATGCAAAATCTTCTTCTGAGATAACCCTAAACATTTTACGCAGACATAAAAATCATCTCAGATTTTAAAAAACAAACAAAAAAAAGAACATT
This sequence comes from Lepidium sativum, assembly GCA_023374145.1. Classification (NCBI taxonomy): domain Eukaryota; kingdom Viridiplantae; phylum Streptophyta; class Magnoliopsida; order Brassicales; family Brassicaceae; genus Lepidium; species Lepidium sativum. The sequence goes on along the minus strand of JAKUCM010007307.1, from coordinate 14,599 downwards.
CGAAAAGGAGAAATTTAAGAACTTTATTTCAAACTTTAAAAAATCTCTACTTCTTACAGGTCTTTTGTCGGAACAATCCACGCAAAGCCAAGGTCCAATAGGGACACGAACAACGATTGGTCTAAGGCATTTCATGTGGAAACCTTTATCGCATTTTTCACAGAGAAGAAGCTCACCGTCTCCTTCTCCTGAACAGCATTTCTCGGAGACAACGTCACAATAGCTGTCTTCATCATCTTCTTCTTTTTTTTCAGCGACAGGCACAGATTTCGCCATTATTTCGGCCATTGATTTCATCTTCCTTGGAGGTGGAGATTCGGAGGAAGGGCGTCTGTGTGGAGCTTCCGTTTGTCTTCTCGAGGAGACAATACGGCAAGGAGAAGCCGTGGGAGAGGAGGCCATGCTAAATACGACGAAGAGGCGCCAGAGAAGGAGACGGAATATATATAATTTTGACTGGTTGGGGCTAATGTACACCGCTAATGCGCACGGAAGCTGATGTGCGCATCACTTGGAGTGTAATTTGGGATGACTTGTTCTCGGCTTTTCTTTTATTTTGTTTCTGACCTTTTTGACAGATTCAAAATTACTAGTACAATGTAGCTTCTCTTTGTCTTATAGGTTTTTTTGTCACTTAAAACTTGAAACATTATAAAAGATAAAAGTTTCAAGGATTAAATCAAGAAAGAATTGCTCAAATAGAGCAAAAGTATTGTGTAATTAGTAGAATTGTTTTTGTCAAAAAAAAAAAGCGTCAAGGGTGTAATTCCGGTTACACCCTTGAAACAAAAAATTGATGTCTTCTTCTATTTTCTTCTTCTTCTCACGTTAGTTTTACACCCGAAAAAGAAAGAAACCTATAGTGTAAACCGTCGTCGTTAACTTATCTTAATTTTGTTTCTTCCTCGTCTTACTCAACGTGTTCTTCGCTGTATTTCATACTCGTTGTCTTTTTCTTCATCTTATTCTTCGTACTCGTCGTCTTCATTGTCGGTAAGTTTCTTCTTTTCTTTATCCTCTGCTCCTCTTCTACTTTTTCTTCATTTTCGTAAGGGTATTTGGGTTTAGGGTTGACGTAAACATTGGGTTTAGTAGATACAGTTAGTATGATGTTGCGACATTTGGATATGATACGTGTAATACAGTTAGTATGATGTTGGGTAGAGTTAGGTCATAGGGGGTATAGTTGGATTATAGTGTGGTAGAGTTAGCTTGTAGTGTATTCGAGTTAGTCTGACGTGTGATAGAGTTAGATTTAAGAGAGGTAGAGTTGGTTTGTAGTGTAATAGAGTTAGGTTGTAGTGTGCGGTATAGTTGGATGCCGTGTGGTAGAGTTAACTTGTAGTGTGGTAGAGTTGGGTTGTTGTGTGATAGAGTTAGGTTGTAAGAATGTATAATTGCCTTGTAGTGTGGTTGAGTTGGGTTTTATAATGCTTATCGTTTGTTTTCTTTCATCTTTAGATATGGCAGACAAGTACCCGAAGAAATTTCTCACACACACGGTGTACATGTGATGAAGAATCGAAGCATCAACCATTTCTGCAATCTAAAAAACATCAGTAATATGATCAAGGGTATTGGTTAGGATGCATACGTAGACATCAAAGAGAACACTTGCGTAAGCGTTTTTCTGAAACTAGCAGATTCTGACTTCAACTTTACAGGCAGGCATATCCAGTACCTGTTGATGAATCAACTAGTGACTAAGAAGATGTATGAGATTTGGGTGCTGTTTGGGTCTCGGCCTACGAGGTTTTATGTGCACGAGTTTGCTGAAATAACGCAGCTTAATTGCGGTAACTTCGAGAAGACTTCTAATGGGGCAAATGAAGCGCACAGAGAACATTGGGAAGATATTGGCTTAGGGGTTGGTGAAGGACCAAAATGGGAAGAGGTATGATGTAGAGGGTTGTCTTTCGAGAAGAGGAAGATGGTGGGCTTGCTAGTGGTTTTGAATGTAGGAGTTTTTGGTTGCCACACAAATAGTAGGCTCCCTTTTAGTGTTGCAAAGTTGGTTGCAGATTTTGAGATGTTCGAGAGGCATCCATGGGGAAAAGTGGCGTTTCTAGAAATGATAAAATCGATCAAAATGGCAGGATGCAAAACGGGTAGTAATTACACAATACACGGGTTTGTGCACGCACTTCTGATATGGGCATTTGAGTTCATCCCCATAGTCGCAGAAATATTTGAGGAGCAAAGAGTAGGTGACGTCCTCATTCTACGATGGAGACCCATCAAAAAACAAACCATTGACCTCGGGGACTTGGTGAAGTTGGAGCTAGTAAATAATAATGGAAAGGTAAATTCCTTTTGTAGTATAGTTCATTTACTCCACTATACATACATGGTAGAGTTCAATTTCAAGTGATGTGGAGTTAATTTCACGTATAGTAGAGTTCAATAATAAATCGCATCTTCCCGTATACCAGGTACGTCTTAAGCAGCTGACTACACAGCCTCTGGAGATAATGCCTCTATGGCCAAACGATATTGCAGACCACAAAGTTGACACCATGCTTGGAGACATACTTGCCTCCAGGCTAGATGAATCCGCTTGGTAAAAAAGTAATAAGAGGAAAACGGATGCTTATAAACATACCATCCCACCAGACCAGGTTATCCCGTTAAAAATAAATCTTACTGGTATAGTTGATAGTTCTGTTAAATAGAGTTGACATTTTCATATTTTTGTAGAATAAATGGGTTATCCAGAGTCAGGAGACATTTGACCCTTTGAGCCCGTTAACAAGAGTTGTTAGGAATCCAGAAGAACCGTCAAAAGAAGAACTACCTTACGATGTGGAAAAAAATTAAGCCAGGAATGTCACATGTTGGCGTCGTAAACCTGTTGGATACTTCTGAAAAGGGTAAACAAACACAGGAGGAGTTAATCTTTATGGAAGACGTGTTACAGAAAGAGACTCGGGCACGAGTCCTCGCTAAGAATCAGATACGGTTCATATTCAACTAGAGTAGAGTTCATCACTTGTATAGTAGAGTTAATCCTCTGTTTGGTCGAGTTGGATCATTTGTATAGTAGATTTAGTCCTCTGTTTGGTCGAGTTGGATCACCTGTATGGTAGAGTTAGTCATCTGTTTGGTCGAATTGGATCACCTGTATGGTAGAGTTAATCATCTGTTTGGTCGAGTTGGATCACCTGTATGGTAGAGTTAGTATTCTGTTTGGTCGAGTTGGATCACCTGTATGGTAGAGTTAGTCATCTGTTTGGTCGAGTTGGATCACCTATATGGTAGAGTTAGTCATCTGTTTGATCCCTTCTTTTTACAGGTATCCCCTTTCCAAGGATGTTCCATTGTCAAGCGGATTCATAAGAATGTTATTCATTCTCAGAGTGTCTATGATCCTTTTGGTCCGATTTCAAAATTAAAAGTACTTCAGTTACGCGACTATGTGAAGCATTAATTGGAACTCACTAGCGACGGGAAAGACAGTCCAAATGCGGATTTCTTCCTCCGCTTGATATGCCTAAAAGAGAAGTGGCCTGTCCCTCGATATGGCTGGCTTCACGATTGCATAAGTTAAATTGTATTATGACGTAATTTTTGTTTAGTAGAGTTAGATTAGAGCACTAATACAATAAAGTTTTTACAGCATATTGCATGCGGGATGAATATCCTTCGGCAAAGATCCTTGCAAACTCCAAGCCCATACAGGAGTAATCGGCTAGCTTTCATGGAACCACTGTTTTGTGGTTTTTGGTGTTACACGTTCGAAAGGGATTACTTGGGAAAGGAGGATACTTTTGTGTAGCCTGGTGGGTTTAAAGATGTATTCGACGGCACTGCACCCACATTCAGTGCCACTAGAAAGCAGTGGATGAGAGACGTGGACACCATCTACATTTCTCATAATTTCCAAAACATCCACTGGGTGACCCTAGAAGTTAATCTCAACGAAAAAAAGATTCGCCTTTTCGATCCTGACTCATCTTGCACTCCCCCTGGTGCAATGGTAGAGTCATGCAAGTAAGTTACTCAAATTTACTATAGTAGAGTTAGTCCTCTGTATGGTAGAGTTAGTCTTCTGTTTGGTCGAGTTAATTCTCTGTTAGGTCGAGTTGGATAACCTGTATTGTAGAGTTAGTCCTCTGTTTGGTCGAGTTGGTCCTCTTTTTTCTCTCGGCTGAAATACGCCATTGATTTCAAAGACGAACTTCCTATAGAATCAGAGATTGTTGTTAGTTATCCAGCATATGCACTCGAGTGTGATAAGAACCTGCTAATCAGAGCCACCAAAGATCTTCAGCTGGATTGGTAATTTTGTTTAGTCTGTGTATAGTCCCACTCTAGTGTATATTGTATAGTCCTAGAGTATTTCAGTTTATATTTGTATAGTTCTAAATCTATTAGTTAGTTATTGACAAGTAATTAGTAATCCTATTCGAAACCATACGTGATCTAACTAAGAACTAACTATACTCACGTTCTGTGCCACTAACAAACAATGGATGACAGACATGGACACGATCTACGTATTAACTACAACTTCTACTAGCCGTGGAAGTTAAATCAAGTTTATTGGACACGATCCACAGAAGTAATCATAATAACGATTAGACTGTAAAGGGAAGGGAAACTGAAGAGTCAAATCGTTATAAATAACCTTCCAATCGTTAATAACTTCTTCTAAACTATCCATCTTCACCTTTACCAAAACGTTCCATCTTCACCTTTCAATCGTTCAAAAGCTTTCAAAAACATTTCAAGAACTCCAAACAAAGATGGATTCACCAAAAAAAAGCAACGTTGTTCGCAAGGCACATATCATGGACTTACCAAACAGTGCTTTGACGAACATCATAGCTCGATGTGGAGCAGAAGGACTTGATGAGATTTACAGTATCAGGCTCGTGTCGAAGGAATTTAAAAAGCTTTGCGATGAGAATGAGGTTCTAAGTAATATAGATATACGTTATGTTACATTCTATTCCCCTTTGAGAAGTATGTCTCTTATGAACAATTTCCTCACTAGATTATGCAATGCCGGTAATGTGGAAGCTACATACCGATGTGGTATAACATAGTTCTTTGTCAATGGGAATCATGATGGTGGTTTGGAACTACTGCTAAGAGCATCCAATGGTGACTGTGAAGAAGCCACATTGTTGTATGGATTTGTGCTAGTCTGTTTAGGAAATGACAGAAGACATGAGGGTTATGAAGTCCTAAGACGTCTACTGCAGGAAACAGTTATGGAAACATTGGAATACATAGACCACCAGAATCTTTCGTTACCTAGCATTGCTCATTTGGCGAGGAGAGCAACAATTGCTACTTCTCGAAAAAACATATGGTCGAGAAGGATGTTATTGTAGAGGTGAATTCCTGGAGATTCTCAATTTCTTTCAAAGATTCGATGTCGAAGACATTGATCAACCAATGGCTGAAGCTTGTGAAGTATGCACTTGGTTTTACGAATTCAGAAATATCTTTCCCAACCTTTAGTTGTTGAATGTAATTTCCTTTTCATTTTCGTACTCGTTTTCGTTATTGTACTCGTTTTAGTTTATGTACTCGTTTTCGTCTTGCATAATTAATGTAATTTCCCTTTCAACCATTAGCGTATTGTTAACTCGACCAAACAGAAGACTAACTCGACCAAACAGAGGACTAACTCGACCAAACAGGTGATCCAACTCGACCAACAGATGACTAACTCGATCAAACAGGTGATCCAACTCGACCAAACAGAGGACTAACTCAACCAAACAGAGGACTAACTCGACCAAACAGGTGATCCAACTCGACCAAAACAGAGTACTAACTCAACCAAACAGAGGACTAACTCAACCAAACATAGGACTAACTCGACCAACCAGAGGACTAACTCTACCACATAACAAGTCTACCTCTACCAAGCGCAGTGTTAACACTACCACGTTATAAATGACTATACCAAACGCAGTGTTAACTCTTCTATTCAAGAATGAATGCTTTGACTACATGTCCGGACATTGTGACCAAGTTTCTTACATTTAGAACAAGCTGAAACTTTTCTTGGACGTTTTTTGGGCTGAGAACACTCGAACCAGCTCGTTATCAGCGATTTCTTTGGCCTCCCTGGTTGTTGACGCACGTGTGGTGGATTACACAGCTTACGACTCACTTCCAACGGAACGGTAAGTGCAGCATCTCTTGGAAAGAAACTACCAGAGTATGCGTTATACAGGTAGGTCGTGTGATAGTATGGATGTGTAACTTCGATCGTTTGCGTTCTACAAGCCTCAGCAACGACAATGGCATGGACACAAGGAATTTTTTCGACATCATACCTCTTGCAAGAACACGTCTTCTCAGTCAAGTTGACTAAATGAGAGGTTTCGGATCGCGTAACAACAACCTGGTGTTCGTCTATATCCTGCACGTTGTACTGTCTAGCTTCATCGACCATTGTCTATCATTTATAATGATAATGTTAACTCTACTAAAGGGATTGTTAACTCTACTATGAAGGGACTAACTCTACTATGTGCAATGGTAACTCTACCTTTAGGAGCTTTTCAACAGATGTTGTTAGAATAGTTGACGTTAGAGTGGCATTCGTCTTCCACTTCGCGAACCAACGTGTTAACATCGACCTTAGTGCATCTATAAGCTAGACAATGGGAAAAGTTCTTGCCTCTGATAATACATGGTTTATTGATTCTGCAATGTTCGACGTAGTGAAATTGTATCTGTTTCCGGGAAAGTACACTCGACTCCACAACCGCACGTCAGCTTTTATCATGTAGGCATGAAACTTTGGATTTAACGCCTGAATCTGAGCAAGTATAGCGTTGAATTCATCGACCCTAAAAGCGGTGGCAGCTTTCTTGAACAAGTTAAAGGCTCACCACCTCTAAATTTCGACAAAATGTTCTTACGTAGGTGGTAGGTACAAATACCCCGAGAAGAAAGTGGGTACACAATCTTTATGGCTTTAGAAATGGATTTATGTCTATCTGATATGATGGCAAGTTATCTCTCATCAGGGATCACATGGTTTAGCTGTCTAAAAAACCATTCCCGAGATTCGTCATTCCCGGTATCAACCACACCAAAAGCCATAGGAAATATGTTGAATTTACCATCTTGCATGGTAGCGGTTAGTAGAGTACCTTTATACTTCCCTAGCAAAAATGTACCATCGACAACAACAACCTTCCTCATGTAGGGAAAACCCCTAATACTTCCATCGAAAGCGATGAAAAGAAACTTAAACCTGTCTTGCCCATCAACTTCGAGCTTTATTAGAGTTCCAGGATTCGTTCTTCTGATAGCAAACAAGTACGACAAAAGTTCCTCATAACTACTTTCCGAACTTCCGGTAACTAGGCTCGTGCTTGGCTTAGAGTACGGTGTGTTTTCCAGTACTTCATCTGCATAAACGTAAGATTTAAATGTCCCATTAACTCTACCATACGTCACACTAACTCTACTACATTGCAATCTAACTCTACCACACACTACACCCTAACTCTATTACACATAATCCAACTCTACCACACTGTCAGACCAACTCTACTAATACGTCAGCACTGCAATCTAACTCTACTACACTGCAAGCCAACTCTACCAAAAGCCAAAACTGCAATCTAACTCTAGCACACTATACAACCTAACTATACCAAACGACAGACTAACTCTACTACACGTAATCCACAGACTAACTCAACAATGCAATCTAACTCTACTACGAAGATTAACTCTACCATGGCGTAAAATTACGTTTGTACTTTTAGACCGAATTGCTTGCTCATTGAATCAGCAACGTGTTTAGGAGGAACAGATGGCCCAATTCCACCTATGAATTCCAAGTATAACCTTCCTAAGACTTCCGTCGATGCTTGTCGTGCACGACCTGATCTCTCCGTAACAGAACAATTATGTTCTCCCATATACTTCCGGATAAAGAAATATCCACCGTCGTCGACAGGTGAAGCTCGCACTCTCCACTGACAGTTTGGTACCCAACATTTCACATCCAACACTGTCTTCGATGAAGCAACAACATCGAAGTCAAACCTCTGTAAGACAGAAAGTATTTTTAGCTTGGTAATGAGTTCTTTTTTTTATGAGTATCGTTGCCCAACAACCAATGCGAGTGCTTACATCTCTATGTTCAAATACTCAGCATTCAAATCCAACCCCGTTGCTTTCTCGGACAGGTTTTTCTTCTTTTCTTCCTTCGATGTTCTACGAACACTGATATAATCTTCATCATCCGAGCTTGCGCCATCCATATCATTGCAACAGTCGAATTTGAATTCCACATCCTCGTCCTCAGCATGTTCACCTTCATGTTTCACATTTTCTGGTATACGCTCATTGTTTGGTCCACCTCTACTAAACACCGGATCAATTCTACTACACCGAACATACGAGGCATCATTCTCCGACTTACATTGGAATTTCTCGTCAACGTTTCTCCAACTACACTGACCTTTTTCAGGGTAACTCACTGAAACACGAGATCTAGTGGTAATTTCGACACATAGACGCATTGCTTCTTTACGAAATTGTGAAACAAACACTTGCAATTGTCTATCGTTACTCACAATTACATGGAGAGTATCTTCTGGTAGTGACTGAATGACAACATTTGGCATGTAGCTTAGTTTTAGCTCATGACAATGTGCATCCAAACCAAAATCGGCATAAACCATCTCCAGAAATTCATCGAGCCTTAAATCTTCGACAATGCCTATGATCTAACACCCGTACGACTGGTCCACCGAAAATATCCATCGATTTTCAATTAAACTCCATATCCCACAAACCAAAATGATTTGATCCATAGATCCAAACATAAACAGAAAAAGCAAAGGAGCAGCGAAGAAGTAAAAGAGTTTCAAGAAAGCTACAATGGCGTCACTTATGGAGGAATCAGTTGGATGCGCGGCAGATGAAGTAATAACTGAGGGGTAAATACGTAACTTAAGCTCTACTACGAAAGTAGGCTAGGTTTCCAAAACTAACTCTACCATATTGCACTATGTCTGTGTAGTAGAGTTGATTAGAGCACAAACAACAACTCTATTATGCTGGAAATCTAACTCTACCAAGCACACTTCACCTCTATCACGCTGGAAATCTAACTCTACTACACACAAAATTTCGTTAATGTTAACTCTAATAAGCATACTTTAACTCTACTGCGCTGGAACTCTAACTCTACCATAGTGCACTTTGTCCATGTGATAGAGTTGATTAGAGCACAAACAACAACTCTATTATGCTGGAAATCTAACTCTATCAAGCACACTTCACCTCTATCACGCTGGAAATCTAACTCTACTACACACGAAATTTCGTTAATGTCAACTCTACTAAGCATATTTTAACTCTATTGCGCTGGAACTCTTACTCTACCATACTACACTTTGTCCATGTGATAGAGTTGATTAGAGCACAAACAACAACTCTATTATGCTGGAAATCTAACTCTACCAAGCACACTTCACCTCTGTCACGCTGGAAATCTAACTCTACTACACACGAAATTTCATTAACGTCAACTCTACTAAGCATACTCTAACTCTACCATACTGCACTTTGTCCATGTGATAGAGTTGATCGCTTACGTGGCAGATTTCATTAATGGCATTTTCGTCATAACGTTTTTTTTCCTCATTACAAAAAGGCAAAATGGTATATAATAAATTAAAAAAATTATTCTAGTAATTTACAAACATTCCTCTGTTTCAATAATTAACACTTAATTTCACTCTAATCTAGCAAATCACACTTAAATCAATTGAATTGTTATCATATATAATAACTAAATTTTACTTATTTATGTTATTAATATAGTACAAAACAGTATAAAAAGAAAAAGATTCTAAAACTGATGCACATTTACGTTTTAATTTCTACGTAAGAATATAAGATCTTATTCATGTTCAAAGGTGCAGGTAGAATAAAACTTTCTATAATTATTATCTTATTTTGAAATACTATTTATTTTGATTTTTTTCATAACCTTGCTTGTTATATGCCCATTGCTTATTTTTTTTTAATTAGAATGTGATTACACTTAGTTAATTGTTTAAATATCTATTTTTACAGTATTTTTCACAAGAATATGATTCCAAATAATCGTATATGCATATAGATAGTGTTTAATGTTTGTGTGTTTAGATTATAAATTGTTCTTTATTTGACGAAAAATTGTATTGTGAATTAGAATTTTTAGATTGGATGGAAAACAAGAAACATTACTTTTAAAAGTTTAATTATACTGAAAATAATTGTTGAAAAAAAAACACATAAGAAAATATTGAAAAATGTGGAATTTTAAGAAATATTTTTTTCGTATTTTTTGTAAAAATATCTCTTAAATTTTGTTTTTACAAAAATGACGAAACTACTTTCAAAATTTATTTTATAAAATTTTTTAATGATTTATTTCAAAAAAAAAGTTCTCACAAAAAAAAATCCCGCCAAAATTTTAATAAGATCGCTTACAAAATCTTATGAAATTTTAATAAACACTTTACAAATTTGAATTTGACAATGTTAACTCTATTTATAAATTTTTATAAACATTTTATAAATTTCAAAGGAGTTTCTTTTTTCTAAATGTTTTTTTTAAAATAATTTAACATTTTTATTTTTTATGCTAGTTTTCTTTTTATATAAGAGAATGTATTTTAATCATTTTTTAGTAATGAATGACATATTTTAAAAAATTTGAAAAAATAGGGAACAGTATTGAAATTTTATTTTTTCAAAGATATTTTTGCAATTACCCTTCGAAGAATTCTGTATAAATGTTATATTATATATATACATATTATCCTTAAAAATTAAGGGAAATTTCTAATAACAAATCAGAAATTATTTTTTATTAATATCCACCAAAAAGATGGACAGGAATATAACTAGTGGCATTAATGTGTTCCACTAATTATAGAATTATATATAAGATCAGATGAAGGTGTTTTTCTCCTTATTCTTTTTGCTGAAAACTTGTTATAAATCCTGAAAAAAAAACCATCAAGATTTTTCAGATATATAATATATTCATAGTGGAGATGATTATTTCATTGTGAATATATTTATAAGTTAACACAAATTCATAAAAGGAAAGAGATATCTTTAAAATTAGAAAATATAAACTTGATGGGCTATTATATTCGGCCCAGTCTACACTTAGGGAATTGAACCTCAACAACATTATATGGAATACTCAAAACGGCATAATATGTGTCGTTTTGGTTTCGTATACCGAAAGGCAGGATCTTGAATTAACCTTGAAGACCTTAAGAAGATCCGTTAGCATCTGCCTAACGGTAAGCGAGCAATTGCTTTGTAAAAGTAACAGTATCTTCGTGACGCCGTTAGTCATTATAACGGCATTTTGGGCTTTCTCTTCTTTTAAAAGATAACAGACTCTCCATAAAATCGTAACGGCGTGTTCAGTCGCCGTCGTTGACATTTTCATCAGGTTCTTAATCACCGTCTCCACACAAAAACCGTCGCAGATCTCCGATCGAGCCTCTTTGCAAGATGAAAGATCCTCGAGAAGCTTTAGACATTTTTCTGTAACTGAAACGGTCGATGTTGGATCTGTTGACAATAGCATCGTGAGCTTTGTGACTAGTTTCTCTTTGATTAGTGCGAGTTTCACGCGTTTTGGAGACGTGATGGCGATTAAGAAGGACAAACTCGCTTCGATTAAGTTCGAATCGGAATTTTGATTAATCGATTTTGTGAGTAATCCGTTTCTCTGGGCCATTAGAAGCTTTGACTCGTCGTCGACGGCGATAAACTCCAGCAAGGTGAAGCAATCAATCTTCAATTCAAGGTTCCCGCTCTGAATCAATCGGACGATAGCTGTCAAGCAATCTCGACCGTTCGTTAAGATCAGGTCTGAGAATTGTCTCCGATCGAAGAATTTCCGTCGAATCATGCTCAGAATTTTCACCGCTTCTTCAATAAGCATTAATTTGGAATCAGAGATATTTCTGGACTCTAATTGGCTAATGAGATCAATAAGCATTCGTAAGAAACCCTCTTTAGTGGCGAGAAACTCTCTGTTCTCATCTGACTCTCCAGCGAACCGGAGGATCTTCGACAACACAAAATTATTATTGTCGATTTGGAACCGCTCAATCGCAGCGGTAATCTCGTCTCTAGTTAGAATACCGGATTCCGGAGACGCACCACTTGCAGGACGGTGGAGGGAGCCAGACCAGAGGTCAATGAGACGGTGGAGGGTAAGGTTAGGTACAAATTCTGTGTTCTGAAGAATCTGCATAGTGGCGGGACAAGTATTGTTACCACAATCGAGCCAACGCTGGATGCTGACTCGATCATATGTAACACCGGTAGTGAGACTAACCGGAGATTTCATCACATCATGAGATATTGGACATTGGAAGAAACAAGGGACAGTAGTGATGTAAAGATCATCGCTCCTCATGTTTGACTCTTTTCTCTCCGGTGAAAGAAAACAAGTTTCAGAGAGAATAAAGAGCAGAAAACTCTGAGAGAGAAAGAGTTACGACTCGCCAAGTTCAATTTAAAGAAGATGAGATTAGATGGAGTCAAACTAAGCTGACTTCACTTTTGTAACAGAAGTGAATACTTTTCCGTGTTTGGTTCTGATTTCTTAACTTTGGTCAAAGACATGAGCCTGAGGTATCTTTCGGCGCACGTAGACTAGTATTTGATTTTCTCTCCTAAATCTCAGCCGATAATAGTAACCAACGGTGCAGATTCTTGGAATGTTCGTGTACAATCCATCTTTGCATATATTAAGAAATATGATGACCAAACAGATTCTATGGCCATTTTACATCTTCCAAAGTAGACTTAAATAAAGAGGTATGTAGCCTATGTGTCACCGACAGCAAGTGAATGTGACATTCCAAGCTTGTGTAAGAAATTTCGGAAATTGGGAAAAAAGTAGTACCTTTTTCGTATGACCTTCATTAGCTGCTTTATATGGGCCTCTTAGCCCAAATCTTCGTTCATTAAAGCTTTTCATTATTCTATTTTACCAACAGTAGTCCATTAAAATTTCTTCTTCGTTTTACTTTTTAGTCAATATATCAAACCATACATTAAAAAAATACAGGATGCATAGAAGAAAACGTGTGAATAGTATGAGCCAATGAGTAAGTGAGTTTGTACTTTGTAATGATATATAGATTTCGACAGTGTGAGTACAGTAAAGCTAAGAAAGTTGGACAAGTTTAGAGATCTTATTTGCTGTAGTTCTGACATAACTACTGTTGTTGCCTTCTACTTTCAGTTTCCATCTGGGATAATATCGTCATTCACTTTTATTTTCACATATATAAAAGAAATGTAGGATTATCAATGTGATTCATAATTATTCTTCTGTCGTACACTTATACCAATAGAAAATTTTGACATAACATGAAATGAAATAAGTCTTTCGCCGCTATAACTTGCCCTACCACTTCTTTTTTATTTATTTTTTCTTCTCTTTGTCCCCACTTTTTTTTGAGGGATTTTACTAGAATGACTTTAAATTTTGAATACAAATACAAAAATTAAACTTATTTGAGTTAAATATAAAACTAATTTAAAAAATTAGTGAAATTACAATATTCAAGCTTTATGCACAAACATTTATAAATTTCTATAGTCTACAATTTAACTTTCTTTGTATGTAGACTTTATATATATATCCCAATTTAAAGTCTACTTTGTAATTTTTTTTCTTTTAAAGTCTAACAAACATCACATTTCTTATGAAGTTTTTAAACCAAACAAATAACATTTAGTATAGACTTCATGTAAAGTCATTAGTGTGAATTTACAAGGTAGACTACATATGAAATAAAGTTTACCCTATGCAAGAAATCGAAAAAATAGTCATAAGTTAGAGTGTATTTGTGTTTACCTTTGATTATTACCTTGAAATTTGAGTCAAGCTAATACCAAAGAAGTACAATCGGTTTTTATTTAAAAAATCTCGAAAAAAGGAGATCTAAGAAATAAAATAAAAAACAAATGCAAATGAGAAATGTTTTTTGTATGAAATTGATGAGAGAGTAAAAAATATGAAGTTATGTGGGACAACTTGGGGTTATTGAGAGTTTGGTAGGTAGCAAAACATTTATAGCTCACTTTTGGTTGTTAATGGTGGTCAAAAATATTGAAAATGATACATTTTTGTAGATAAGTGAATGCAACAAAATATTTATGTCTTTTTAAATTTTTTTGGTTATTTTAAAAATGTAAAAAAAAATTATATATAAATGATATGATTGTAAATATAAAGTAGTTTAAGGATAAAATAGAGAAAATTTTATAGAGAAAAATTGAAGGTCATTTTTGTATTTGACTCAACAAAATAAGATCATTTTTGAAACAAGCTTTTCTTTTCTTATATTTCACTTAAACAATAAATTTAATATAGTATTATTTATAAAAGAGTATCGAAAATGTAAAGGAACATATATTTAATATCTTATACTATGTTATATCACTGATTTATGCAGAAGTTTCCTTCAATTTGTTTTGTAAAAAAAAACTTTTTAAGATAACCTGTTCACATATTGTTAATTTTACACAGAACAAACAAAAATTCATCATCTTCAGTTCACAAATTCTGCTG
>JAKUCM010007306.1:0-36975 GCA_023374145.1 Lepidium sativum | reverse complement strand
TAAGCCTACCGACTGTATTCTAAATTGGTGAATCTAAAAAATCACTAGTTCAAACTCCAACTTATGCAGGAAACAAGACATTTTCCAAACTAAATATCTAAAGACGATTTCTAGATTTAAAAAAATTAAAAGTTTCGATCGGAATTTTGCGATTAACTAAAAATCCCATCATTAAACACAAATAACATATATAACTCAACTAATGCATATCAAAAAATTGACAATAAACTGGAATTACAAGTTTTAAAAGGACATCTTTGTTGGTTACCGGAAATTAATTTGAATAGTTTTGTCATAAACTGAACTGTCTTCTTTAAACTTTATTTTCGGTCGATTTTATACAATCAAATATAAATAGTTTTTCTCTTTAGTCCTTTTCGTCAGGAATTGTCGGTAGGGACATTTCCTCAACAGGCAAACAACACTTTGTTCGTATTGTCCTTATAAATTTGTTTTTGAATGTCTTAGAACCTAATTTGGCCCCAAAATCGAACCCGGTTCAAATTGAAGAACCGGTTTAATTGAAATCTATCACAAGAGGAAAAAACCAGAACACTTGTAGGCCCAAATTTAGTGTAGACCTTAACTGACACCAATTTTTGTATCTGGCGCGAGGTTTATTTGTTCCGCGGAGGAGATGATCGACGGTTCGCCTCTTGCGGTGGAAATGGAGAAGGCAGAGTCTCTGACGGTGGTGATTGCACCGGAGAGCCACTGAAGATTCAACGATTAGAAGAGTCAGTGGTCAACCGTATCGCAGCTGGTGAAGTAATTCAGCGTCCAGTTTCGGCGGTGAAGGAGCTCGTTGAGGATAGCCTCGACGCTGATTCTACTTCCATAAGCGTCGTTGTTAAGGACGGTGTCTTAATACTTATTCAAGTCTCCGACGACGGTCATGGAATCAGAGTACGATTATTCTACGCATTCTCTTTTTGAATTTCAAGAAATTAGATAAATTCTGGTTCATGATTTTACAGTAGTTCTGGAGTACCTTTTGTGTCAATTCTGGTTAAAATGAGTAGTTTCTGTACTTATTTTTTTCTTATATTAGCGTGAAGACTTGCCGATATTATGCGAGAGACATACGACATCGAAGTTAACTAAGTACGAAGATCCGTTCTCTCTCAGTTCGATGTGATTTAGAGGAGAAGCACTGGCTAGTATGACTTATGTTGCTCATGTTACGGTCACCACTATTACCAAATGCCAGATTCATGGTTACAGGTTTAGAAAAATGATTCTTTTAAGCTATGTTCATTAGATATGTGAAGAAAGTATTAATTGTTTGTTGAATTGTTATGTAGAGTGTCATGGAGCATGAACCAAAGGCGTGTGCGGCTGTTAAAGGAACGCAGATAATGGTAAGTTATCAGTTCAGTTTTTAATTTTGGCATGAAATTAAAGAAGTTGTAGGTGTCGCATATGAAAGTTGCGATTCTTTGAGAACGATTTGGCCCATCTTGCCATTATAGTGAAATAATAGTCCAACAGAAGGGAATTCAACCAATAGCATTTCATGTTGATGTCTTTGAATTCTGTGTTTGTAGGTGGAGAATTTGTTCTATAATATGATTGCTAGAAGGAAGACACTTCAAAATTCTGCTGATGATTATGGAAAAATAGTAGACTTGCTGAGCGGAATGGCCATTCATCACTGTAATGTGAGCTTCTTTTGTCGAAAGGTTGGTGTACTTACTAACTAAACTAGTTTACTTTTTCTTTTTTTCTTTTGAGATGCAACTGTTTTAGGTATGTTGGAATTAAATAAGCTGCTTCCTTTTATGATACTCTCTTGCCAGCATGGATCTGCCAAGGCTGATGTTCACTCTGTCGTGGCATCTTCAAGGCTTGATTCAATCAGATCTGTTTATGGGGTATCAGTTGCAAGGAATTTGATAAAAGTAGAAGTCTCTACTTGCGGCTCCTCTGGTTGTACTTTTGATATGGAGGGTTTCATATCCAATTCTAACTATGTTGCTAAGAAGACCATATTGGTGCTGTTCATTAATGGTGAGGACTTTGTTTCCTAAATAGAGTTGAGAAGAAGTTATATTTGATTCATTTCTAGATAATCCTCTGACATTTAATTTATTACTTACAACAGATAGATTGGTGGAATGCTCTGCCGTAAGAAGAACCATTGAAATTGTTTATGCGGCAACATTACCAAAAGCATCAAAACCTTTTGTCTACATGTCAATCAATTTGCCACGGGAACATGTTGATATTAATATTCACCCAACAAAGAAAGAGGTTGTTTCTTTCCTCCTTTTATGCTAGTTTTGAGGCCTAGTAGTTTCACCAAATTCATATATGTGGGTCTAACTATTAATATGAGTAGATTGTGCATTTGCTGCTTAAGTTATTCGAAGATTAAATTCCTTATCTATACATCAAATAGTTGACGTTTTGTTCTAGCGTGCAGGTAAGCCTTTTAAACCAGGAAATCATAATCGAGATGGTTGAATGAAAACTGAGAAACACAAATGATACAAGGACATTTCAAGAGCAGGTATGCTTGCAAAAGAATGAAAATCAATATTTTTCTGTGGTAGTTAAGAACATGTTTATAGTAGTTATAATTGCTTCTGTGATTAATTCATGCGACAGAAAGTGGAGTACATTCAATCTACGTTAACATCCTTTAGAAGTGATCCTCCAGTTTCTCCGAAGCCTTCTGGTATTGTATTATTTGGCTGGGTTAAATGTCTTTAAAGCCTAGATCTTTTTCTTGTTACATACTTCCCTTATTATTTCCTATAGCTCTTCACTGAAAAGCTTGTACTCTTCTCAATAACTAGGAAAAAAAGCAGAAAAAGTTCCTGTAAATAAAATGGTAAGAACGGATTCATCAGATCCAGCTGGAAGGTTACATGCCTTTCTGCAACCCAGGCCCCATAATCTTCCTGATAAAGTTTCTAGTTTGAGTGTAGTAAGTTGAAGAACTCACTTGATACAAGACATGTAGCTTCGTATAAACAGAATTGGATCTTTTGTCATTGTTCTTTTCCAAAACTTCGTCTTATTCACTGCAGAGCATTCGATGATATTACTGAAACATAATTGGTGCTGGTGTTGCTTTGGCTTGGATTTTTTTATTGGTTACATACATGTGGTACGCTCCATTATATAGTACTTGATATCATCACTGGACATGCAGGTCTTCTGTAAGGCAAGAAGAAACCCAAAGGAAACTGCCGATCTTTCTAGTGTCCAGGAACTTATTGCTGAAGTGGACAGCTGCTGCCATCCAGGTAGCTTGTTCTGCTTGGTATACTTTTGAACATAACCTTATACCAAAACCTTGTAAATGCTTTTATTTAACATCTTTCTTTGTTAGGTCTGTTGGAGACTGTAAGGAATTGCACATATGTTGGAATGGCAGATGATATTTTTGCTTTAGTTCAGTATAAGACCCATCTATATCTTGCAAATGTGGTGAACCTCAAGTATTATTCTTGAGATTTAATGTTTGGTGGAGGATAATCTACTGTATCAATATTGATAATCTATCCGAATTGTATTTCTCGGGGTTTAGTTGTACGTAACAAAAAAAAACTCATACAGCATACCATCTTAATTGGATTTTGCAGCAAAGAGCTCATGTATCTGCAAACTCTTCGTCGTTTTGCTCATTTTCATGCAATAAAGCTTAGCGATTCAGCCCCTCTATCTGAGTTGATATTGTTGGCTCTGAAAGAGGAGGCTTTGGATTCAGGAAATGCTGAAGATGATCCGAAAGAAAAAATCGCTGAAGTAAGTTTTTTTTTTCATTTTACATCGTTTTTTTCTGTACTATTTCCCTATCAACTGTTCCTTTTATATTGCTCGTATCCTCAACAGTACCATGTTCTTTAGGCTGTAATGTCCCACCTGGATTTGGTTGACTTGTTTTGTTTTAAAATATAGATGAATACAGAAATCCTCAAGGCAAAAGCGGAAATGTTAGAGGAGTATTTCAGTGTTTACATTGATTCTAATGCAAATTTGTCGCTACTCCCTGTCATACTCGACCAGTATACACCTGACATGGATCGTGTTCCTGAATTTTTACTATGATTAGGAAATGATGTGAGTTCCGTGGAAAGAACAGACTATTCTTACAATACATTCCTGTCATTTTGCTCCAACTGCAATGTTACTGATCACAAGAACCGTGGGTTTTAGTTTTCCCTAATGTACTGTTTAGGTTGAGTGGGAAGATGAGAAGACTTGCTTTCAAGATGCATCCTCCTCTTTTACCAAACCTATTGGGTGACGGTATTTAGTTCTATACCAAGAGAAGTTTGAGCTCACAGGAAAAACCAGATTTAGGTGTAGTGACCAATCTTTTTGCTTCTGATTCTTTGCATTTGAAAAGGATAAGACTGAAAGCATCTAAATTTACATTGAATCGTTGCAGGGGACAACGTCGAGATGGAGGAAAATATTGACCAAGACCTTCTGTCAGATGCTGAAGACGCATGGGCACAACGCGAATGGTGTAACTAACACGTGTTGTTTCCATCGCTGAGATTATTCTTGAAGCCACCAGCCTCCATGGCTTCAGATGGGACTTTTGTTAAGGTCAATAATTTTCTAATTACCAGAAGGAGCTTTACATGTTACGTTAAGTAAAAGACTTCCTGTCTTGAAAGTCAATCTCACAAAGACATTAATTATATTCTTTTCACTCTCTTGCAGGTAGCATCCCTTGAAAAGCTGTACAAGATATTCGAACGGTGCTAACTGAAACTGCTGATAGCTGATGGAAATTTGGATATAAGTAGGCTCCCATTTCTCTAACTTTGTTTACAGACTTCAAAAGTAAAAATTGGAACCAGTTTATTGTTAAACCGAACCGTGGAATGTATGACTGACCAAAACCATAATCATTAAGCTCGACCTTCTCTGTGACTTGTCCTCGTCCGTTGAAGGGGGAAAAAAAGTACATAGATTAGACCTTATCTGGTATGAGCCTTTCGAAAGATCGTTCACCAAAGTATGTGTCGTTAGCTTGGGAGGTCTCCCCAAATAGGTTATCCTTACCAAGTGTGACAGGAGCAGCTTGAAAAGAGAAAGGGGGAGACAGAGATATGGCCCGACGAAGTGTTTGCCGTCCTTTAGGGAAACTGCTCCTCTGGGTCCCAACGCTCCCGCTCCTGTACCCCTGTCTTGAACTCCCGGCTCGAGGTAAGGCCATTTGGCTTCTTCTTATCAACTTTAAATTAACCAATTGTCTTTGCACCTCTTCGGGTAACTGCAATGTGTATCGGTCAACACTCTCACCTAGTTGAACCAATGAATGTCCAGTTGAATGAGATCGAGGGAAGAATATCTCAGCCATACGCCAGCTCGACAATAACCCTGTCGATCTTGATCGAGGTGGTTTGGAATTTGCATTATCGTTCGATGTCACACTATAACCACTCTCAGGTGATTCGTGAACACTTCTCTGTGAATTGCCCGCTTCAACATCCATACTCGGATATGGAAAGCTCTCACCGGGTTTAAGAGAAAGATTTGCACGACATACTGGACATGTGGACTGAGAAGAGAGCCACTCATCAATGCAATTAGCATGGAAAGTGTGGCTACAAGGAGGCATCCAACGTAGGGTTTCTTCATCCTCAAACGCACATAAACAAATTGCACATTCTACTCCTCCTTTACCTATCTTTAGCCCTTTAACCTCTGAAAATCGAAAGGATGGAAAGGCCTCGATAACATCCTTCTCGAGCCCGCGCCTCGCTCTAACATTCAACACTTCATGGCCTACGACCTCAATTCCTGCACTACAGAATGTGTTGTACAAGCAACAAGCGACCATGCTTATTACGATGATCATGGCAAGCACAGTAATTCCAATTACTGATACTGCCGAACTGGTTTTTCTATTGAAATCTCTTGATTCCGACTCTTCCTGACAGGTTACGTAATGTAAAACATGGAAAAACACGAGCGGCAATAAAACATTTGCTACGATCCGATGAATGAGATCTCTCATGATGCTAATCGTGCTTTTGGCATCTCACATGGGATCAATTTAGCTCCATATCTCCGTTTATAGCTAGAGAAAGAAAAGATCTGCTCGTCACGACACTAAATATTGTATTAATTACTACTATCTCAGTTAGATTTAGCTCTATCTTCTTAATGTTTTGACTTTGAAGAAGTCTTTACGTTCAATGTAGAATTTGAACAAGTACAAACTCTACTCATGTTATCTTTGTTAACTTGTGGACTACGTAACGAGACTTTTCCCCCACTGTTTTGACGCAATCTTGCTTGTAGACACAATTAAAACCGAACTTAAAGTTTGGTTTTATTCTTATGGAGAACAGTTATTGGCTCAAAAAGGAGCAATACCATTTTTTTAGTTTGTTTTGTCAACGCTATATTACTTTAAAAAGGTACATGAGTAGTTTACAGTGGATCTGTCTAAACTATTTAGATTTTAAATATATCAAAATAACGGATCGATTTTTAGTTATATATATTTTTGGGTTCCGAAACGAAACCCAACCGAAAATGATACGTGCGTTTTGGAAAACTTAGCTGTAATATTAGTTAAATGCAAATTATGGAAATTGCAAAGTCAAAAACGACAAACTCGATTAAGGAACTACATCAGAACGACAAATAGGACACGTGGAACAATAAGAGAGCCAAATATCTACACAGTCAGCATGAAAAACATGTACACAAGGTGGAATTAAACGCAGCGTTTCATTGTCTTTGTATTCGTTCAAACACACAACACAATTTAGCTCCCCAATTCCCGGCTCAATCCCTCTAGCCTCTGTGTAAACAAATGAAGGAAACGACTCAATGTCTTCAACGTCAAGCCCTCGCGGTGGCCTTCTCGGACTCAACTCAGCTTCCGTCGTGTCTCCGGAGGTTGCGGCTCGGTTACTATATCGCCGGATAAAGTATATGACGCAGTAAAACAATACGATTGATATGGTCACAAACACAAACACAATTGTTTCTTCGTTCCTTTTCAAGTATGATGACATGTTGTGGATCTCACCATCTTCTTGCTTTGTAAATGGGAAGAGATAGAGCAGATAAAAGAAGAAGTGGCGTTCACGTCTTCTTTGTAGTTTCTTGGTAATTTCAA
Organism: Lepidium sativum; assembly: GCA_023374145.1. Classification (NCBI taxonomy): domain Eukaryota; kingdom Viridiplantae; phylum Streptophyta; class Magnoliopsida; order Brassicales; family Brassicaceae; genus Lepidium; species Lepidium sativum. Next base: position 29,873 of record JAKUCM010007306.1, on the reverse strand, counting down.
TGGGTCATTGTTCATTCGTCTTTCTTAATAAACAAGTGCAACGACTCTTGCACTTTCCCATTTGGTCATATTTTAGTTCTTTTTCATAGATCGACTAGAGCTGAGAATTCTTACTTTTTCTTTTGTCACCGTCACATCAGTTACCGCTAGATCAACAATTCCGATCTATATACCAAATTTTCTAAAATTCCAAAAATATAACATAGAAATTAAGTAACGCTTGAATTCCAGTAAAAAAGCTTAACACTTTAGATGAAGAGATAAACTTTGTAACTAAAAAAACAAGATATGGAAAAATTACGATATGTATACTGAGATGCAATAGTCACCTCTATATTAATGTTCATCTCGATCAAACGTATCATCAGAAAAAATACGACTTCAAATTTAGAGTGCAATGTTAAAAGAGTCCAAAAGCTCCGATGTGTAGGATGTCAGTTGCATCTGGAAAAACAGATATATCCCATATTGTAGTACTCCTAAATCCTTGTTAGTTTGTAGAGTTTAAGTTTTTCTTTGTCAATAAACCCTCATTTTTAAGTTTTCATATATGGAGTCAATTATTAGCAATACGGCGTTTTAAGTTGTCAAGCACCTCATTTTAAATAGAGTTGGGATACTTGAGGGGCACTTTATTACCTTTAAAATTCTAGAGGACTATTATCTACTATATATTTTAGATGGTATTTATATATATTTAACTAGAATTTTTAAACGGATTAAAAACAAATTTGAAAGAATCTATATGAGATTGGTCAATCCAATAGTTCAATAGAACTAAACAAACTGAAAGTAGATGACGTAGATATATAAATAGGATTTACATCCCTCTGCTTATATGGGCTCTACCTCCAGGAACAGCTATAACGATACGTAAATCAAGCACAAAAATAAAGACTTCTATGAAACAGTGTGCCTAACTCATCATCCTAGTCTCAATCTCCAATCAATTTTGGATTTGTTTTCTCTCTCAGCTCTAAAATCCACCAATCCCTGAAGTGGTTTTGAAAAATCAGACATGCAATCAAATCAAGTATATGCTCAAATCAGACAATGAGCTCATCTTCGTCCCTCCAGATCATCTACTGCCAAATTCGTCAGAGCTATAATCATATAATGATTGGAAAGAGTTTCTTCAGAGCCACCATAATGAAGCTGCTTCGAAATCACCATAGCCGTAGCTATAATCACGAAGACCTAACTATAATCAATTTGAGAGTGGACAGAAACATAATCTTTTCTCTCGGTATTAAGTTCTTCATTTTCTTATCTCTTTCTATTATTCCAACCGTTCTTAATTATAAAGAAGACAACTTTGCCTGTATTACTAGGGAATTTGGTCATATTTTGTGATATTATTAGACCACCATTATCAAAGAATTCTTAAGGGTTTCTTAACTTATTTTATTAGTAGAAATTTAAGAAACTCTTAAGAAATCCTATGAAAGTTTCTTATTTAAGAAACTCTTTAATGAGTTTCTTAGCTTATTATATTATTTTATTATTAAAATATATTTTTTAACTCACTTTTTCTCACATATAATCATTAATAATATTTAAGAAACTCTCATAAAAACTCTTCAATAATGTTGCTCTTATCCCCACGTGATTTTTGTAATAATATAATTTGCGGATGACAAAAAAACAGACTTTAGCGCAGACAATAGTGAAAAAGAAATGGGCCTTTCTATACTAAGTTTGGGCTTGCCCCTAATGTGAGTCTTTTACATTAATCATGGTCTCTAATTATTATAATAAATTATATATATACATGATATTTTAAATAATATTTTTGAAAATATTATTATTTTGTTATAGGCCCAAAAACTCTAGTGGACTAAAAAGATAGCCACTATATGAGAGATCAAAAACCGCTGGACCAGCAAGTCGATTCCGGCTTGATCCCCGCTATACCCAAGTCCACGAGCCTCTAGCCGTATGCCATTCAGAATCACGTCTCAAATCGCCGAAAAATATAATCTTATGGAAAAAATATTTGAAATAATTAGTAGCTAGTTATTGGACATTTTATCTGAATCCGATCTTCCGAGCTAGTACCAATTCCAAAAAATCGGGTTCGAATCAGATTCAGATCCATTAAAGCACCTGAGTGGATATACATTTTATTAGATGTCGGGTATCGGATCAGATCGGATAAAATTTAAAATCCGATAAATATCCATTAGTATCCATTTATATATTGCCTCTTTTTTTTTTTTTTACTATTATGTCCAATATTTTCAAAAAATTTAGAAAGTTTTGATGTATTTAAATATCATCAATCCTCAATTTTCTCTTCTATGAAAATTGTGGGAGTTGTGTACACTTTCATGTCTCAAATTATGTTAGGTTTCATTTTAACATTGGTTTCGACTTCACATTTAACATTTGTTTCCAGATCTTGTCTCATCTTTAGGTAGTTCGAATCTTTTGGATTAAAAGAAACACAATCTCAAATTGAAACTGAATAATTTATGTAGTTAAGATACATATCCGAATCGACTTGGTACCAAACCAAACCTGATCCAAGTTTGCAAAAATAACTAATCGATACAATTTTTTCAAATCTAAACTATCGAAACATTTATTTTAACATTGGTTTTAATTTCACATTTTTTTTTTCAACGACAAAAATATATAATAAAAGTTAGAACACCGGTCCTACCCCCATCCACTTCGATCCATACCTACCCTACCTGCCCGAGCTAGCCCATCTGCCTTCTGATTCAACGATCGCGGGATAACTGATAGGGTGCAGAAGCTGAATAGCGCTTTCAGACGAGCATAATCTTCCTGATACGTCTCGAAAGCCGGCCAGTCCTGTGGATGATGAAGAATGTGCCACACCATCTCGTAGTCGGTCGAAAACCTCAACCACCGCCACCCTTCTCTGCACTAACGCCGCCATAGCCCGAATGACCCCTTCCAATTCGGCATGTAACGGCGAGAGACATCGGTGTCCTCTTTCAGATCCCGTCAAAACTTCCTCCACTGAATCTGGAAAAGTTATACAACCAAAACCCGAATAAGGGTCAGATTCTTTCCAGGAAGCGTTCACATAGCACTTGTATCCGTGGAACGCCTGATTAGCTGTGGTAGGGAACATGAAAACTGACTTACAATTGTCAGTTATAGACCTCGAAGGATCTATCAGAATCACGCTCTTTTTACGGACCCTAGCCCACTCCTTGTGCTCTAGGACCGCCCGCTATAATATTACTCTAGGATCTAAATCATTATTGGAGAAGCAAAAGGCGTTACGTGCTTTCCAGATCTGTCAAATAATCCAAGGGAAGACGTCCTCCTCCCCCTGCAGGGAGACTCTCGACATAAAAAAATCCACATTATGCCAGATAAAATCCCTCGGAAAAACTCCCGGCGCCGAAGGAATCAGAGATAAAGCCCAGACTTGGCGAGCTGGGGGGCACGCAAAAAAACACATGCAACATCGACTCCTGGTCTGCCGCACATCGGGGACACCTAGGATCCCCTCCAAAACTACGTCTAGACAGGTTCTGTATTACTGCAATATTGCCTGTCAAAATCTGCCATATTAAATGCTTAATCTTTTTGGGACAATTTAACTTCCAAATTTTCGGGAAGAAAAAATCCAGGGACGGACCAATCCGGGATTGATCCTCCCCAGGGATCCCCCCCAATAAATCGTAGCCTGACTTAACCGTATATCGGCCAGTCGTAGTAAAGTGCTATATCCACTTATCTACCCTTTGATACTTTGGGATACGCATAGCTAGGATTAACTGAGCATCCCGGGCCTCAAAGTACCGTCGCACCAAAGTCTCCTTCCACTGACCCGTGTTTTGGTTTATAAATTGGTCCACTGTTATGTCCGGAAAAACATGGGCGTCCGACCTAACCGCTGGTCGTGGATGAATATCCAGGATCCAGGGGTCCTCCCACACTCGTATCGTACTGCCATCACCAATTTTCCTAATAAAACCTTTAAAGATTAAGGTCTTACTAGCCAGAATGCTACGCCATCCATATGACGCCCCAGCCTGTGCCTGAGCATCTAATATGCTTCTCTCTTTATAATATTTACCTTTCATTACTCTAGCCAAAAGTGTATCTGGAAACTCTAATAATCGCCAATATTGCTTTGCCAATAGTGCCATGTTAAATCCTTCTAACCTTCAAAAACCCAAACCTCCTTCTGATTTAGGTGTACACAAATCCTCCCATTTTTGCCAGTGTATTCCACCTGATGTAGGTGAATTTGCCCACCAAAATCGTGCAATAGCGGACTGCACTCTATGAAGGAGCGCTTTAGGAAGCTTGTAACAACTCATCACATAAGTTGGCAATGCGGTAACAACTGATTTAATCAAAATCTCCTTCCCTGCTCTTGATAAAAACTGTGTCGTCCAATTAGCTATCTAGGCTTCCAATCTTTCTGCCACATAAGCAAAAATTTGGGTCTTTGATCCATTTAGACTCTCGGGTAATCCTAGATACATTCCTAGTCCTCCCGAATTCTGTATTCCTAGAGTATTCTGAATTGCGTCTATACTTGCCCGATCTACATTATGACCAAATTGAATCGAAGACTTGTCAAAGTTTATCATCTGACCTGAAACCAATTCATATTCCTTGAGAATCTTTAGGATCATCGTAGTCTCCCCTACTGTTGCTTTACAGAAAAATAATGTATCATCTGCGAATAATAAATGCGACACTTCTGGGTTATCCCGTGCTATGCTTATACCCGTTAGGGACCGTTGCTCCACCGTTTTATTAATTTTAGTGATGAGGACTTCGATACACAAAATGAACAAATATGGTGACAGAGGATCACCCTGCCTTAACCCCCTATGAGGCACTATTCTTCCCCCTGGGTTCCCATTAATGAGAATATAATATTCTACACTAGAAATACACCACATGATACATCGAACCCATTTCTCACAAAAACCTAATCTAATTAGCAAGGAATGTACAAAGTTCCATTCCACTCTGTCATACGCCTTACTCATGTCAGTCTTTATAGCCATATAATCCTTCCTGACAGAACTATTTGTCCTAAGAGCATGTACCATCTCTTGAGCAAGTAAGATATTGTCCGATATTAGTCGACCAGCAACAAATGCCGATTGCGTCTCCGATACTAACTTAGGTAATACTCTTTTCAACCTTAAACACAAGATTTTCGAAATAATCTTATAACTAATATTGCATAGACTTATAGGTCTGAATTCAGTCATTCTAGTTGGTCGGGATGACTTAGGAATAAGGCAAATGTTTGTTTGATTCAACGCTTTCTCAAAATATCCATTTTCCAAAAACCGATTTACCAAATCCACTAGGTCTGATTTAACGAACTCCCAGGAAAACTGATAAAACTGGGCCGTCAAACCGTCTGGTCCTGGTGTTTTATCCGGATTCATTAAAAAGAGAGCAGTCTTAACTTCCAGCTCATCGACTAGGCGTATCAAAATCTGATTGTCAAGTTCCATTATTTTTGGAACTAGTTCCGTAAGCGGAGTTAGGGTTCCATTACCAGTCGAAAACAGCTTATTGAAGTAATCTGCCACTTCATGTATTATTTCCGCCTCTTTAACTACCCATGTACCATCGCTAGTTATTAACCCTGAAATTTTATTCTGCACCCATCGTTGTTTGACTTTAGCATGGAAGAATTTAGTATTCTCATCTCCCTCTTGCAACCATTGGTTTCTACTTTTCTGTTTCCAATACATTTCCTCCTCCAAATAAGCCTCTTTCAATTGGATAGTAGCTACTTCTAATTTTTGTGAATCCGGTATTGGTTCACTAACACAATCATCAACCAAGTGTCTCAAATCTAGGATCTTCTGATGACCAGATTGAACATTCATCTGTCTCCAATGTGAAATTTCCTTCCTGCACCGCCTTATCTTTTCCGAGAAGGAAACCCTCGTATGTCCACGTAGACCATCTTGAGCCCAACTGCGTTGAACTATATCTCTAAACCCGGATTTTCCGATCCATCTCTTGTCAAAACAAAAAATTCGGCGTTTATGCCTAGACTCTTCGATCAGAAATTTTCCAAAAATTGGTCTATGGTCGGAACCTATCATTTCTAAATAAGTTATTTCTGCTGATGTGAATAAGTCCTGCCAATGAACATTCCCATAAGCCTTATCCAAACAACACTAGACTACCCCATTCTTACGAATTCCTTGCCAAGACCAGATATTCCCTAGTTTCGGGAATTCTGTCATACCACCACAGTCTCTAAGCATCTCATTAAATTGGAAAAACAAATAAGGACTTCTCATGACCCCTCCTTGTTTTTCATGATTTCCTGCAATCTCATTAAAGTCACCACTGATAACCCATGGCCCTATTCGCGAGGTACCCATTCTAGTTAACCGTTCCCAAACATATGACCGATTACCCTGTACCGGTTCACCGTATAAAAAGGTTATATGAGATCTAATATTAGCTATATCTAGTGAAATGTCAATCATATTCTTAGTCTTAAAATTTACATTGACATTATAATGATCATTATACATTAGGGCAAGTCCACCACTTAGCCCATTCGGTTCCACCGTTACCAAATTATTAAAATTTAAATTCAATTGTAATTTTTCTAATAAACTAATTTTATTCTTTGTCTCTGAAAGAAATAGAAAATCAGGTCTACAAAACTTCCAAATATCTCGAAGATAATTTATTGTCAACTTATTACCAATATCTTGACAATTCCAACATACAAATTTAAAATTCATAAAATTAAATCATTGCTGGAGCGCTTATCCTGCTCCTTATTCTTGCCTTATTTAGAACCTGATATTTAACATTAGTTTTTAAATCTTGTCTCATTTTTTGGATAGTTCGGATCTTTTGTATTAATAGAAATACAATCTCAAACCGAAACTGAATAATTTATGTATTTTAAATAATATCCTAATCGACTTGATACCCAACCAAATCCTATCCAAATTTATACAAATAACTAATCAATACCATTTTTTCCAAATCCAAACTATCCAAAAATCTAAAAATACATTATCTGAACCGATCCAATATCTAAATGCCAAGCCTTACTAGTTACTAAGATTTAAATCCTATAAGGAGTAGAGTGAACAGTTCCATTTTTAACAATTTAAAATTTTCCTTAAGTTTCTTCTCAATGAATTTAGGACACTCTGTAGTCTGTACCGTAAAATCAGCGAACAAAGCCTAAAAAAAAAAGCTTTTAGGAGCCAAAAACCGTTGACTAATAAAACCGCGCCACGTGGTCTCTTAGTCCGATGTAACTATACTTTTGTAACGGCTACAAACAAACCTCTAATGCCATTTTTGAATTTCCCCTAATCTTTACAAATTCTCTCTTTCGCTCTCCTATTGAGAAAACTCGAAAACCCTAAAACTTCTTCACCTATTTCGAAAATTTCTTCTTGAATCCGTTTCTGGTGTTGGAGAGTAAAGATGGGGATTGAGAGAAGTGATCATTCAGAGCTCGTTTGTCGAGAAGCAGAAACGAGAGAGAGATCGAATCTCTCACAAGAAGTCGACGAGTACATCAAAGACACAATTGATCACTCGTTAGGGATTCCCATCTCTATGGAAGCTCTTCAGAAGAAGCTTTTTACTGCTGAAGAATCTTACCGCCGTCTTCGCGAACAGTATCTTGCTTTAGTTACCAGATTAAAGGAGAAGGATCATGTAATCGATCTTGTTAAGGTTAGTGATTAGTTCTGCTTTTGATGTTTTTATTTCTGGGATCTGAAAGGTTTCGTTGTAGATGTGATTGACTGAATCCGAAATTTGTTTATGCTCAATTTTTAGTCCGAAGCGAGTATGAATGCTCAAGCGTTGAAGAAATTTGTTGATGAGAATCAGAAATTGGCAAGTGAGTGTGGCAATTTGTTGAGTCAGTGTAAGAAATGGGAGAAAGAGTGCTTGCTGTATCATCAAGATCGTGAAGCGTTAATGGAATTTGGGAATGAATCTGATGAGAGAGCTAGAGAAGCAGAAGCTAGGGCTCGTGAATTAGAGGAGGAAATTGGGAGAATGTCTGAGGAAATGCAGACTTGTCAACGTCAAATCGGTGGTAATGAAGTAAGACAATTTTTTTTGATTGGCCATTGATTTGGGGTTTGTTGGATTTAGAATTGCATTGCCCCTAAGTAAATAAGTTTGCTTGTTGTAGCTGAAGATGAATCATTTGGTTACTTTTTTCCCTGATAAATTGGTTTCTCAAGCTATTGCATTCTCTCGTCTCTTCAATTGAGCACTAAAGTTTGTTGGATTTTTGCACTAGAGGATTAATCATTTGGATTTCTCTGTTGAGAATGCGATTTCCGTAAATGTGTTTGAAACTTTTCTTCTCATTGATACATAAGTCTATCCATATTGGCTTGCTTCATAGAAAGCCTTAAATTTGTAGATATGATCTGATTGATGTACTTGAAAGAGACACTAATGCTAGACCCCGTTAAGTTTCTGGATTGTTATATTGATTGCGTTTGTCATATATACACTATTGTTAATAGTCTTTTTCATAGTTGTGCTCTAGTTGAGGGTTTAATGTTACTTATAAGACGTATAGTGTAGCATATTTATGAGAGATTGGAAACTAGAAACATCTGTTAGTATCTACTAGCTGCGACTTATCATCATTTCAGCTGGAATTATAGTTTCTTTAAGTTATTCATCAGCTTAGATTATAATCTGACAGATGTATGTAATTTCATTTTCCCTCAAAAGGTTGAACACTGCACTTCACCGTTGGAAGAAGATTTGCTTGATTCAGTTTTGGGATCACTCATAAGCAAAGATGAAACTTTAATGGGGCGTCTCTTATTGGAAGCAAACGTACACGACCAATCGTGCCAAAACTTGTTAAAGAAGTGGGATCACTTAAAGCCTTCAACGCAAAAGGTTATTTCTTTAGTTTCAAGGGCAAAGAAATTGGAAAAGGAAAAAGAATGCATCATCCTCAATCTGACTAAAGCTGAGCAAGAGGTAAAAAGATAACTAACAATAACATTTTATTGTTCTTGTTTAGCAAAATTAGTAAGTCCTGATCTTTATTTCATTAAACTTGTAACAGGTAGAACTTGTGAGCACGTTAAACCGAAAACTGGATAAAGAAAATCGTAAGTTGTTAAGGCAACAACAAAGCCCTCTTTGTTCTGCAGAGAGGAGCCAAAACAGCGTATCTTCAAAGGTACAAAAGCAACAGAGAGAGAGAAAAGATGGTTTCTTAAATCCAGCTATGGATTCTCTTTGATTCTAACTTAAAAATGGTCTTCTCTTTGCAGTCAAACAAGCGAAAGAGTTCAAAGATGATGAGTAGCCCAACAGAGAAGAAGCTAGAGTTTTGCAGTCCAGAAATTATAAGGAAGCCTTTATCACCTGTGTGGAACAACTCACATGACCAATCATAACAAATGATGACAATGAATCAAAACATTTTCTATGTATTATCTCATGTGTGAAACCAGGTTCCGATTAAATTTTGTGGCTTCTTCTCTGAAGCTTTAACTAACGTGTGTTGGTATAAGACTAGACCAAAAATCATGTATGTCTATTATTTGACCCCCAAAAAATACCGTCTCTTAATTTCAAATTTTCAGTTATAAAAAAGTGTCAACGATACCGAATTTTAATTTTTCTAAAATTGATATTTAAAGATTCTATACGACTCATGATATACTTACTTATCTTAAAAAAGAAAAGAAATCAGAGGAAAAGAAAAACGAGTATTTGAAAGGTTAGAAAAACCCTAGTTTGCAAAACTGAAACGATGACGGTGATCTCCAATCTCATGTTTTGGCTCCTTATATAGAGCTCCACGTATACGGCTTAGAGGCAAACTTACTTGCGTACCACTAGGCCTACCTGAACAACTCAAGGTATCTCAAGTATTTAACTGTGAGGGTTTGTTGTTATTGGTGGATATATATATATATATATTGTTTACAAAAATTTTGATCTTAAACCGGATAAAACCAGTATGAGATTAAAAACTAAACCAATAAATCTGTTACTTCGGTTCTACATAATCAAGGGAAAATACAGTATCTATACAAAGTATAAATACAGATGCAAGAGAAAAAAGACGGGGCGAGCTTCTTCTTCTTCGTTGAGATATCGAGATCTTTCCTCTCTTAATTTGGCTTCTTGATCAAAATCATCTTAGACATTTAACCTAAAATCCTTGAATAGCACAAGGATTTGGGAATAACAGATTCCTCTTGAAGCTAATCGGTGGTGGGAATTTGTTTGTTTAAGTTCAGAAGAACTCTTCTTCGCCTCCGTTCTTGATCTTCTGTCTTCATCTTTGTTTCTTCGTTGATTGTTGAGACTTTCAATTCTTCAATCTAAATCCCCTGGTTTTCTACGCTGTATCCAAACTCGGCCAACAATCTTAAACAAACAAATCTTCTTTACTACTCTTCGAAAGAAACGACTTCAATGGTGAGACTCGGGGCCGTTCTAGATCTATCAAAGCTTCAACCGCTCACGAGATTATATTACAGAAGATGGTCAGAAGAACTCATGTTCTTCTTCCAAGAAATAGGTATCGATTGCATACTCGTCGGTGAAATCAACACTTCAGCTAAAATTGATGCTATAGATTCTACTGAATCAAAAACTAGAAAAGAAAGAAAAGAAGGAAGTTTTCAAGATCACAGCTGGACCTGCAGAGGACATATTATTCGTCATCTGTTTGAAAGATTGTTCGACATTTATGTTAATATCAAATATACCAGAGAAATTTGGGAAATCTGAAGAAAAAGTACGGTGCGGAAGATGAAGGTAAGAAGCATATGTAACATCTGACCTCATTCTTCATGAATGATGATGTCCCCATTCTCGACCAACTTCACGACTATAAAGCTATAATTTCAAAGATTCAAGCAGAAGAAATGGTGATCCATGATAACCTCGCTGCTCTGGTTCTTATCGATAAACTTCCATCATCTTGGAGTGAATATAGGTCAAAACTGAAACACGAGAAAAAGAGGATGACTCTTGACAAACTAATCTCAGACATCATGATTGAGGATGCTAATCGGATGTTTCAAGGTAAACCATTTGAAACCAAATATGTCAATGGAAATGCTAACTAGGTTGAAGGATCGTCTGGTAGAGGGAACTACAAGAAGAAAAATAACAAGAAACAGAAGAAAATGGTCCAAATCAATCAATGGAACTCAAACGAAAGATAAAGTGTTGGAACTGCAATCAAGAAGGACACAAGAAGCAAGACTGCAAACTTCCAATCAAACTAAGAAGTGACAAAGGAGAAACCAACGCTCTTCTTGCAGAAACCATAATTGCCACAGTGACAGAAGTGAATGCCACCACTAATAAGATTGAATGGATCATCGATTCTGGTGCCATAAGGCATATCGGCAACCAGAGATCATTCTTTAAGAATCTTGATGAATCAGGTTGTGAGAACGTCTTTCTTGGTGATGCAAGCCCTGTTAAGGTAACTCGTATAGGTGAAATAGATCTAAGTCTCTCTTCTAGAAGAACTTTGACTCTGACTAAGGTATTGTTAATCCCGAACATGCGTAGGAACTTAATCTCTAGTGGACAGTTGATGATAGCTGGAATTAAACAGACAATTTATGCAGGAAAAATGGTTTTAACTAAAAATGGAGAGTATGTAGGAAAGACTTTCTGCATTGGTAATTTGTCTGTAATGGAAACTAGAAACATGAATAAAGATGATCCTCTTGCTTATTTGTCGTGTGATTTTGTGTCTTGGCATGACATATTAGGTCATCTAAACTTGAATTTTGTAAAGCGACTTGGTAAGTCTGGATTAATATCTGTCAGATCTGCAATGAATCTCCCAGAATGTGAAACTTGTGTAGAAGCTAAACACAGTAGAAAACCATTTAGCAATCATGTATTAAGATCATCGAATCTCCTTGAATTTATACATGCTGACATTGCAGACTTTAAAAGTGTCACTAGCAGAGGTGGAAAATCTTATTACATAACATTTATAGATGATTTTTCAAAATATGCTTATGTATATCTATTGAGATCAAAAGATGAAGCATTTGACATGTTTGTTCAATATAAGACAGAAGTTGAGAAGCAACTCGACAAGAAGATTTAAAGATTGAGATCAGATCGTGGTGGTGAGTACACTTCAGATAAGTTCAATTCTTTCTATAATAACGAAGGGATTATACATGAGTTGTCAGCTCCCTACACCCCTTAGCAAAATGGTATTGCTGAGAGAAAGAATAGAACCCTAAAGAACATGATGAACTCAATGCTTCCAGGTTCAGGTCTTAGTAGTCAATTATGGGGGGAAGCAGTCTTATCTGCCTGCTTTATACTAAATAGAGTACCCCACAAAGGCATCAAGGTAACTCCTTATGAAATCTGGAAAGGACACCCTCCGAACCTGAATTACTTTAGAGTGTGGGGGTGCTTAGCCAAAGTTGGACTTCCAGATTTCAAGAGGTGTGTAGCATAGGTTCAAAAACCATAGATTATGTCTTTATAGGATATGCACAAAACAATGTCGCTTATAGATGCATAGTCTTTGATGTTAAAACTCACTCTTTAGGACAAGTCATTGAGTCAAGCGATGTTGAGTTCTTTGAAGAATCATTCCCATTTAAGATTTCTCTATCTGCTTCTTCTGTTTCTAATCCTGAAAAAAAGGAACCTCTGAATTGGAAACTGAAACATTAGAGCCAAGAAGGAGTAAACGTTGCAGGACTGAAGCAAGCTTTGGACCAGACTTTATCACCATTTCTTACAGAACATGAAGAACTGAGTGAAGAATTCATCTACACCTTCTTGATAGAGGAGGATCCAGAATCCTATTTTGCGGCCAACAGTTATGCATCTTGCAAGAAGACAAGAACACTAGACTTATGGTTTGGAATCTATATTGCGTGCAACCAAAGTGGCTCGAACCCAGATGTCAACGGATTGAATCACCTCTACCGTTATGGTCTCGGATACATGGTGGAGAAGACCAAGAACAAAACTTGTGGTTATAACCACAAAATCTTGAGGTTTATGTACCTTAGTGTCTTCCAACTAGAACGATTTTTCTGCTCTACCATTTTAAGTCTGATTCTTGGAGGACTCTTGATGTAACTCCATTGTGGTCTATGACTTTGGCAACACTGTCAAGGGAAACACATATTGGTGTGCTTCGGAAATTAATGCAAAGGGCTTTCATATAATTTGTTCTGATTTTACAAAAGAGATATTTGAACCGTTTATGCTTCTGCCGTATAACGCTAAGGTTCATAATCTGTTTTTCTTACTGTGTTTTTTTTCGTTTTCCTGGGAAAGTAGAGAAAGGTTCAGATCTGTGAGCTAAATCAGTGGTTAGTTCTTGAAGGTCTTGCCAGAGGTATCTCAGATGGAGTCTTGGCTTCTCAGTAAACAAAGCTAGTCTTTTCGTTTGGTCTTGATCTTGCCGGCGGTAGAAGGTCTGACGACAGTTCGGATGTCTTCGTTGGAGCTAGCCATCTTAGTTGGTTCCATTGATTTGGTTCTTTTCCTCTTTTCCTGGTTTTAGTTTAATTAAGTTACCTTCAGCTCAAGTGGTTTAGTTTGGTTGAGTCTAGAATCTGATTTGGGTTGATTGCTTAGGTTAGAGTTGAGTTTATTTTCTCCCCTAATTAGAATTTGAGTTCCTCGCCATTTCGATCGTTTGCTGTTAGCATTAGTGTCCATCTCTTTCTGGTTGAAGTGGTTCTGCTCCTTGTCTGCATTATATTGATTTGACCGAGGTCTAGTTTCTTTAAGTTTTAGTGTGGCGTCATTCATTTCTGTTATTCAACGTCAGTCGTTTAGTTTTTCAATTTTGCTTTTTCTAAAAAATTTGTGGTATATGTTTCTTCCGGTTTAGAAGTTTGGATCTTCATATATGAAATCCTCTTATCCAATATAGGAGTTTTGTCTTCCACAATTGCCTTGTCTACATTGTGGTGTTCTAGTTTTTTTGTTTTCTTTACGGGGTAGTATTTTATTAAGTCTATCTTTGTTTATCTTTCCATTTCTTTTTTAGTAGTATTAGTTTTACTTTGCTGTCTTCTCATTTTTGGACTTTGTTTCCGAAAATAATTATGTTATTCTCTGGTTTATGTATCTCAACGTTGTATCCTTTGTGATTTATTATTATATCTAGACAAACCAAAAAAATACTAAGCTCCAATGTTTTTTTCGGTACTGCTCTTACTACAAAAAAGTAAGTCTTTAAATTATATATTGGGCTTTATAAAAGAAAGAAAATAATAGTTTAATGTAAACCAACAATATTAATATTTATCATCTTATTATATAAAATAGAATGTTTCAAAGTTACTGACTAATATGATTGTTTCACGTGTCAAATTCAACGATCTAATTTTTCAGTATTTATATATTAGAAAAAGATAAGATGTTCTTTAGAAAATATTTTTTTAAAAATATTTATCTTTATCATAAAATATGTATCTATATCCACAATCCTAATATAAAAAAGATTAGTTAAAAAAAAATATAAAAAAGATTGTAAATAATTTTTTTTTATAATTATAAAATACAAATATTCATAAATATTTATTTCACGGTAAGTATAAAACTAAATAATATTATATTTACAAAAAAAATTAACAAAATATATTTGTCGAAAATAACAAATGTGAAAATGTAATATACATCAAAAAGTTCATAAAAATCATACATCTCAGGGTCCAATCTAACGGTTCAAAATTTTAGAGTATCAAATATTATGTGAAGTTGGATTTCAAAAATTAGTAATCAACATGAATTTTAAATATTATCAAAAATGTGATATACGTCAAAAAATCATAAAATATGTGTATCGCCCTGGTCTATATCACTTTTTATAAAGTTGGATTACAAAAATTAGTAATCAACGAGACTCCTTTACATTATCAATCTAACGGTTCAAAATTTTAGAGTATCAAATATTATGTGAAGTTGGATTTCAAAAATTAGTAATCAACATGAATTTTAAATATTATCAAAAATGTGATATACGTCAAAAAATCATAAAATATGTGTATCGCCCTGGTCCATATCACTTTTTATAAAGGTGGGTTTCAAAAGATAGTGTTCGACGAGACTATTCTACTTGTCAAATCTCATGATTCAAAATTTTGCAATATCATATTATGTAAAGTTAGATTTCAAAAATTAGTAATCAACTTGAATTTTAAACACTATCAATAATACAATATATATCAATTTTTTTTATAAAATCTGTACATCAAACAAGTCCATATCCTATTATATAAAATTAGGTTTCCAAAGTTAGTAATCAACAAAACTTTTCCATAAATCCAACGATTCCAAATTTTGTAATATCATATTATGCAAAGTTGAATTTCGAAAATTATTAATCAACCAAAAATTTTAAGTATCATCAAATATATAATACTAAAAATATAATATATAAAAAATTATATTATATAAAATTGGGTTTCAAAAGTTAGTAATCAACAAAACTTTTCCATAAATCCAATGATTCCAAATTTTGTAATATCATATTATGTAAAGTTGAATTTCAAAAATTATTAATCAACAAACAATTTTAAATATCATCAAATATAATATATAAAAAATTCATAATATATATTACACAAGTTGCAAGTGGCATTTAGCCTAATGACATGTTGTAAGTCCACAAGAGCCATGCGCACTTGCACATCCTAGGATCGAGTCCCCCAGCTTGCATTTACAAGAACTTGGCTAATGGACCGGCCATTTGTGATCCAATATTGACAAAAAAAAAATATATCACACGAGTTCATATCTAGTAATCATATAGTCACATTGATATTGGTTGAAGGAATTTTCGAAAAGGTATCAGTAAACGACGCCGTTATATTAATTTTCCAACATATGTACAAATTGTATTGTCTCGTTGTTTTCTTATCCGAACTGAACACACTTTCTCTCGTCGCCTGTCATGGCTCTTCTTCGTCTTCCCGGGATTTCCCTCCAAATTTTAGGTCACAAATCAAACCGTTATTGCTCTTTTTCCAACGTTTCTCTTAGCAATTACTCTCTCTCTTGTTCTACTTCTTCTTCTCTATGTCTTCTTCATCGTTACGCGAAGTTCTCTGACTCAATTCAAGCAAAATCCAGAAATCTCACCTCTTACTTCTCCGCTACTACTCAAGAGCCAATCCTCGAATCTTCTTCTTCTACTCCAGATAATACATCCGTTTCTGAACAAGCTGAGGAAGAGATTTCTAAAACCAGATTGATTGCTCAGAATATTCCTTGGACATCTACACCAGAAGACATAAGATCATTGTTCGAGAAATTCGGAAATGTCGTCGACATTGAGGTTTTGGGTTTTTCTGGATTCCTTCTTTTCCGAAACTTTATAAAAAATTCGTCTTTTTTCTTTAATGAATCGTGTTTGTTTCGATTGTAGATGTCAATGCATAAGAAGGAAAGGAATAGAGGTTTGGCTTTCATTGAGATGGGTTCCCCTGAAGACGCTGCAACAGCTCTCAAATCTCTCGAGTTGTATGTAAGAACATTGTTTCATCCATCTCTAAATTGGCATAGAATCATTGAGATTAGCTAAAGTTGTATGTTTTGATATTAGGCTCTTTCATGTTCTGGTATTCCAATTTTGATTGATTTTGTTGTTTATTTGGTCTCTGTTCTTTACATGATCTTCATTGTTTCCATGTAATTGTCTATTATTGATTAGGAATATGAGGGTCGTAGTTTGAAGGTAGCTTATGCAAAGACCAAAAAGAAAAAGACTTACGCGCCGCGTGAGAAGCCTTCACCAGTGCCTACATTCAATTTGTTTGTTGCAAACTTGGCATTTGAAGCAAGGGCTAAGCATCTTAAGGAGTTCTTTGATGCAGACACTGGCAACGTTGTGTCCACTGAAGTTATATTCCATGAAAATCCAAGGAGGTCGAGTGGTTATGGGTTTGTCTCTTTTAAAACCAAGAAACAGGCCGAGGCAGCGATTGTTGACTTCCAAGGAAAGGTAATCCAAATTTTTCAAATCGAAACATACTTTTAAAGTTAGTCTTATCATATAGGTCAATCTTGTGAAAAGTTGAAGGTAATATCGCCATAGTGTTGAGTTGAATCCAAAGTAGTACAAGCGAACGTATGTGTCTTGGTTTATTGACGGTCAGTTTTAGGGACCATAATTGGATTCGTAAACCAAAATTTAGACTCGTTTTACATCAATGAGACAAATAGAGAAATGGGTTTCTCTGAGCCGTGGGCAGATACTGAAGAGTGTTATGGACCATAACAATTAAATTGTAGAATAGAAGAGTTAATGGCATGTTTCTGATAAGAGCTTTAGAGTATGAGTTGATTGGCATATCAGCTGATTTAGTTGGTGGAACTGAATGTGTACAGGAGTTCATGGGGAGACCGATCCGTTTAGCTCGTAGCAAACAGTTTGTGAAGTTGCAGGCAAAAGAAGGATTGGAGGCACCTGATGAAGAGGAACCATCCGAGTCCGAGACAATAACTCAAGAAAACTTTGATCCGACTGCAGAAAACTGAGAAGGTAGTAAAAGCTTCATAGCTTTCATTTCCTGGCTATGTCTTGTATCATCAACTTTAAGCTACGAACTGATCAAATGAGAATATGTACAGTCTATGTTGCAGGTTTTGCTGCTGAAGGTATTGAAATTAAAGAAGAAGCTTTGAGCTTTTAGATTTATAGTTCTTAGTTTTCGACCAGACAAGAGAATTACATACAAGTACCAAACCTTGAGTAAACTGGTGGAGAAGTAAGACGTACAAGACCGATCTAGTTAGTACTGAAAACTAGTAGAGAATTTCAGTTTCAGACCAAATCGAAACTCTAGTTACAAAACCATAAACTTGCTTTGTTATTGTATTACCACTGCTTTTTTGTTTATCATATGTTTTTTGATTGCTTATTTATGTTGGCCTTTTATGTGTAATATGATTTTTCCTTTTTTTTGTTATAATATATATTAATTATTCGTAAATGCAAATGCTAAAATAGCAGAAAATTTTACTTAAAGAAGATATTGATAAGCCTTAAATCAGTAAACTTGAAAAAGACAGATGGAAGCAAAGTCTCTTTCTGGATCAGCGGATTCAAAGAAACAAGGTATAGAAAAGCCTCTATACGAGAAAGAAGGTTTGACGAAGAAGCTGGGGAAAGAGCAGAGAGGGTTTTACTTCTGCTCAATAAGGAGTTTTCAGACTTAAGGATTGTCTGGGAAGTTGAATAAAAGGCTATTACGAAGTCGTTAGAAGATCTAGACTTGTATAAATAGATATCGAACTCAGTACTTGAGATTTTATTCATTCATTTTGGTATGACTCTCGTTGTAATCACAATGATTGAATGAAAATCCAGAGGAGTTTACTGTAACAAAACTCTATCAGTTAGGATAATATAGTTTGGGATTCGTTTGAGTCTCCAGAAGGTACTCCAAACTCTGTGACTTTATACAAAGCCATTTGGAAGATATGGTTCATATTATTTTGAGTAGAAAAAAATGTTTTATTGGGGAATTTCGATTCGGTGACAATCAATAAGTTCAAAATTAACACTATGACAAACAATAGAAAAAAAGTAGGATATTGTAAAAGCCAATTTTTTTTTCTATAACATAGATATGATAAGTTTGTAACACATTGTTACTCTGTATTATTATGTTAAATATATTATTATCAAATCATTACTTATACGAGCTGGCTCCTGCAATATTAATTTGCCAATGTTAAAATTATTATATTTTACAAATTTTCAAAACATTAGAGATCGAATCTCCTACCTACAATAATAAGAACGAAATTTAAAAGTTAATAGGATAGTTGACATAAAAAGTTATTCATTGATGTTGGGTAAATTTAACTTTTTTGTTATTTTGTTGTAGCAGTAGATTAACAATCTAAATTTCTAAAACAGATTAATATGATGTTGAAAACTTTGCTCTTTCAAGTAGTCCTATCATTGGACTAATTAAGTCTCCACATTTGTTTCTAACTCTTATTTAAACGAATTTATCAATCTGACCAAATTAAAAAAAAAAACAAATTTATCAATCTTCAAACTTAAGAACAGAAAAATGTGTAAATGTTTTGCGGGTAGTTTTTTGGAAAATTTTCCAATTTGGGGTTGGGATAGTACTATTTCTGAGATGGTTTGGGTAGAGTGAATATAGGAGCACATCTTTTTCTTTTGCATTTAAAGATTAAATTTCTTATTTGGACAACGTTTTTCCTCATTTTTCAGATTTGAGATAGAGTTTATGGTCTACTGTGCTAAAGTTTTAAAGATGGTAACAGCCCGGGGAGGATGATCAGCTTTCTCCTCTACTAAACTTATCGGTTTAATGTCGGTTTAATGTTGGTTAAATCTATTTTTTGGTTATTCATTTGTTTGGGTTAAGTCATATAAATTGGTGGTATTATTGTAACTAAGGATTAATGATTCTGTTTTTGGGCTTGAGCTCTATTTTCTTCTTTCTTCTTCTATCAATAAAAGTTTTCTTTCCAATGAAGATTTTGTTCCTTGATTAATCACAAATCAAGCTTCAACATGGTATCAGAGCCTTGAAGAATTCTTCAATACTCAAAAGATTAGCTTCCGTTTTCCGTTCTATTTCTCAAATCAAGAAAGTGAGCTCCTTCTTTGATTGTTTCAAATTAGTCGAAAGTTTTTTTGATTTCTTCATCGAACCTTTCTTCTTTCTTCTTCTTTCTGGTTATTTCACCAGATTAGTATCTTTTTCACTTGACTATTTCGTTAAAAGCTCTAAAACTATAACCAACCCTTCGTAATGTTAAATCCTCGGAAAATGCGTGTTCCAAGTTCTTCAGCTTCAAATCGATGATCCATTCGAAGAAATCTTCGGCCTGTTTCGAAACAAGATGAAGAGCCGACATCGAATCCTCCGTCAATCATGCAGAATCAATCTCCGTTCGTTCCAATAGTGAATCCCTCAGTGGCTGCTCAAAATCAAAGTCTCCTTCAACCTCAAGTTTCGAATGGAGTACATTCTCAGCAGGAGTCGAGCTTTGATTTTGAAGGTGTGCAGTATTCTCCCTTTTTCTTGACTAGTAGCGATAATCCAGGAATCGGTTTAGTTGCTGAGGTTTTAGATGGACCAAACTACAATACATGGAGTCTTGCTATGACAATATCCCTAGGTGCAAAAAATAAACTGTTTCATAGATGGTTCTCTTCCAAGACCAGAAGATTCTCATCCTCACTCTCGCATATGGTCAAGATGTAATAGTATGGTAAAAGCGTGGATCCTAAACTCGGTAAACAAGCAAATATATGGAAGTATCTTGCGGTTTAAGATGCCTCAGAGATATGGAAAGACTTGATGGAACGATTTCATGTCACAAATCTTCCTCGAACCTTCCAACTATCTCAAAAAATTTGGTATTTTCAACAAGGATCAATGGACCTAGCCTCTTACTATACCCGTTTTAAAACCCTCTGGGATGATCTTGAATGCACAAAGTGCGTCAAGACCTGCCAGAACTGCTCATGCTGCAGAGCTATTGCAGAAGAAAGTGAGAATTCTTGAGTGGTAAAGTTTCTATCTGGCCTCAATTAATCCTACAATGTTGTGAAGAGTTAGATTATCATGAAGAAGAAGCTTCGTGACATGTCTGGTGTATACAACCTGATTGATCAAGATCATAACCAAAAGAGCATACAACCGGCAATTCAGCCTTCTGTCTTTCAAGTCTCGAATAATCCCAGCTCTTCAATCTTCTACAAGTGCTAACACTAAACCTCAAATACCAACCTGCACTCATTGTGGTAACATTGGACATACTATCGACAAATTCTACAAGATTCACGGATACCCTCCAAATTTGAAGCACAAACAGAAGTCAACATCTTCAAAAGCTTCTGTTTCTCAATTTGGTTTGACAGAATCCAACACTGCCTCTGTGGACATCATAGGTCAGCTCAAGACTCTTCACAAGGATCAAATTGAAGGAGTAGTTACCTACTTCAAATCTCAGATGAATGTGAAGGAAAAAGCTCACACTATCGCTGCTACAACTTCAAGAGGAACCATCACTACACTTCCTCGTATGGCTTTTCCTTCTCTACACTTCACTTTGTTGGAGCCTTAAAGGCCACATGTAGTGTCATGTCCTCCTCTTTTTGGATTGTTGATAGTGGTGCCACGCATCGTGTTGCTCATGAAAAGAGTTTTTTTAATGAGTTATCTTTATTGTCTAACAGTTCAGTAACTCTTCCCACTGGAATGTCTGTCACGATTGCTGGAGTTGGTCGAGTCAAAATCAATAAGGATTTGTTTCTTAACAATGTTCTTTATATTCCAGATTTTATACTGAATTTAATAGGAGTCAGTCGACTCATTAAAGACCTGAAATGTAGACTATTTTTTGATGAATCTACTTGTATGATACATGATCTTATCAGGGGAACGACGATTGGTTAGACTCAACAGATTGGCAATCTCTATCTGCTGGATAAATCATGCATCTCTAACTGCTTATATCCTGGTTCTTTTTCCATTCATTCTGTTGTTGATACTATCTTATGGCATAGTAGATTAGGTTATCCCTCCCTTTCTAAAACAAAATGTATAACTGATAAACTTGGCTTGCGTAGAAGTAATAAAGATCAGTTTCAGTGTGACATTTTTCCACTTTCCAAACAAAATCATTTGTCTTTTAACTCTCAAAACAATATGTGTGATAATGCCTTTGATCTGATTCATATGGATGTTTGGGGCCCTTTTTCCGTGGAAACTGTTGATGGTTTTAGATATTTTCTGACACTCGTTGATGATTTTAGTAGGGTTACTTGGGTGTAATCCAATGGAAAAAAAGAATGAGGTTCTAAGAATTTTTCCAAACTTTCTTTCAATGGTTAAGACTCAATATGGTGTGCTCGTCAAAGGTGTTCATTCAGACAATGCACCAAAGTTACGTTTTGATGCTTTGTTTCGTTCCCAGGGCATTAGAGCTTACCACTCTTGCCCTAAAACTCCTGAGCAAAACTCATTAGTGGAACATAAACACCATCACATTTTAAACGTTGCTTGGTCTCTCCTTTTTCAAAGTAACATTTCTCTTGACTACTGGGGAGATTGTATTTTAACCTCTGTTGTTCTTATCAACAGGCTTCCAACTTCACTTCTCAAGAATAGATCTCCCTTGGAAGTTTTAACCGGGAAGCCACCAGAGTATAAAGACTTAAAAGTCTTTGGAAGCCTCTGCTATAGCTCTACTTCTTCCAAAAATCAACACACGTTTCAACCTAGAGCAAAAGTTTGTGTCTTCCTTGGTTATCCATCTGGATACAAGGGTTATAAGTTGTTAGATTTAGATACAAATGCTATACATATGACTCGAAACGTAGTGTTTTATGAGGACATTTTTCCATATAAAAATAAATCAAACTTGACTAATGATCTATCTTCTTTCTTTGATATAGGTCATAGGACAAGTACTGAAAATGAGGGTATCTCACACTCAGATTCTGATCATGAGACTGCAGCAACGAATGAAGAAACACAAGTGAAAGATAGTGGTCACATTATCACAAACAAGTCAAATCAAGCTGATGATGTCCCATCACCATCTAAAAGTCAGCCATCCTCTGTTTCGTTTCCTTCTCTTCCAAAAAGAGTTTCAAAACTTCCTAATCACCTAGTTGATTATTATGTAAATACCTTACCCTCTTGCAGGTAATTTATCATATGAGAATCTGTCTGAAAAATACAACAAGTACATTTACTCAGTTATGGCGTTTGGAGAACCCACAACTTTCAATCAAGCTAAGAAGATTGATGAGTGGTTGACAGCCATAAACGAGGAGTTACAAGCTCTGGAAGGATCATACACATGGAATATTTGTTCCCTGCCTCCAAACAAAAAGGTCATTTGGTGCAAATGAGTCTACAAGACAAAGCTGAATGCCGATGGAACCTTAGAGATATACAAAGCAAGATTAGTAGCAAAGGGATACACGCAACAAGAGGGGGTTGGCTTTGTGGATACCTTCTCACTGGTGGCTAAGATGACCACAGTGAAGATCCTTTTAGCTATAGCTGCTGCAAAAAGATGGAGTCTTACTCAGTTAGACGTCTCTAATGCCTTTCTCAATGAAGAATTAGAAGAAGAAATCTATATGAGGTTGCCTTTTGGTTACACTCCTCCAAATGGAATTGCACTTCCAACTGATGCAGTTTGTAAACTCAAGAAGTCAATCTATGGCCTAAAACAAGCATCTCGTCAATGGTTTCTGAAATTCAGTGCATCTCTTCTCAGTCTTGGCTTCACCAAACTCACACTGATCCCACCCTTTTCATACGCAATGAAGGAGGAAAATACATGGTTGTACTCGTTTACGTAGACGACATCATCATCACAGCAAATGAAGACTTTCTTGTTGATGACTTGAAGAAATCTTTTAACAAGTGTTTCAAAATCCGAGACCTTGGTCCTCTAAGGTACTTTCTTGGCCTTGAAATTGCTCGATCTTCTACTGGGATATTTGTCTGTCAAAGGAAGTACATCCTAGAGTTATTAGAAGAAACATGTCTATTAGCTTGCAGACCTTCTAGCATCCCCATGGAACCTAGTTTATCTCTGGTCAATGACAATAATGAGTCCTCTTTACCTAATGGATCAGTATATAGGAGATTAGTTGGTAGAATGATGTATCTTACAATCACCAAACCAGACATTACCTTTGCAGTCAATCGCTTGTGTCAGTTTTATTCCAATCCAAAACCATCTCATTTGCAAGCAGCTTACAAGGTTCCACATTATCTAAAGAACTCTATTGGTGTTGGTCTCTTCTTCTCTGCTACGTCAGATATGATTCTCAAAGCATTCTCGGATGCATATTGGGGATCTTGTAAAGACACAAGACTCTCCACTTCTGGTTACTGCATGTTTTTAAGAGACTCTCTCATCTCCTGGAAATCCAAGAAGCAGCACACAGTGTCTCTATCATCAGCAGAATCTGAGTATAAAGCAATGAGTTTTGCAGTCAAAGAGGTCCAATGGTTAGTCAATCTCCTTACAGAGTTGCAGGTTCCTCAGTCAAAAGTCGTGGCCTTCTTCTGTGATTTTACAGCTGCAATGCACATAGCCAATAATCATGTGTTCCATGAGAGGACAAAACACTTAGAGCTTGACTGTCACATAGTTAAGAGAAGGTTACAAGTGGTCCCATTAAAACTCTCCATGTGCAATTTGATTTATCAGTTTAATGTCGGTTTAATGTTGGTTAAGTCTATTTTCTGGTTATTCATTTGTTTGAGTTAAGTCATATAAATTGGTGGTATTATTGTAGCTAAGGATTAACGATTCTGTTTTTGGACTTGAGCTCTATTTTCTTCTTTCTTCTTCGATCAATAAAAATTTTCTCTCCAATGGAGAATCACAGACGAATTCTCTTACTTTTTGGTGCTAATTTTAATTTTTCTCTTTAATCTTAATTTTTAGATCTATAAATTTTAAAACTAATTTTATGACTCGTAATATTTGAGGGTTCTCTAAAATTTAATCTTTTATTAATTGTTATATGCTGATTTTATACAAGTTAAGTTGAGAAAAGGAAAAAAATAGGGAAAATGTTATTCCTTTTACATTTTTCGATTTGGGTTGAATTGGAATATCGTAGAAAGCATATGAATCATCAAATGCGCATCAGATTCACAATGCGCTCCAGCCTTTTTCCTTTTTAAAGTATCAATTTCATCAGCTTTTTTTCTTCTATTTTTAAAATAAACTCAGTCTATTGAATCCTTTTCTTTATGCACAATAAAAACTCTAGATCGCTATATTCTGCAATTTATCTTCTAAAAATATCTTATAAACATATATAATATAAATTATTTCTTTACATGTATCTATTTAAAGAAATTACAAATAAAAAATAGATACATATAAATTTATCAAAAAAAGTTGCTACGACACCTTCAAACCTAAAGTGGTAAAATATAATACGTAGAAGAGTAAAAAGCAGACATGGCTAAAGCCTATAGAGAATCCTCAAAAAAAGTAAGCATGTATTCGCACAGCTGTCTTCAGTTGACAAAACCTATTCCAAGACCACCTCTAATTAGGGGTTTTTAGACGGTTTTTAAATTTAAAATATTATAAAATAATTAAAATAATATTATTTTTAAGAAATTTAGGAAAAAAGTTTTTAAATAAAAGTTTTAAGAAATGAGTTTTTGGCACATGTCAATTTTCTATTGAACACTAAATTTTTTTAATTTAAAATTTAAATAAAAAATAAATTAAAATCAAAAATAATAATATTTTAATTTTAAGAAACCCGTTAGAGATGCTCTAACCTTCTTTACCAAACCCCAATACTTTTTATCTAAACAAATTTTCAATTTTGAACGCAAATAAGTCTCATTTTGTAACTTTAAAAGGTAATTTTATATTAATGCAATTATTAAAGAGTAACATAAAAAGAGGGAGAAATTCGGACAAAACACCAAACAGCTGTTTTTTGCCACTAACAATAAACGACAAATTCACCGTTCTTTGCCATGTTGACACGTGTAAACACACGCACACGTTGCTGACATCATCAGACTCATTACTAATCACCTTTTTATGATTAAAGTCTTTCATCACTAATTACCTTTTTAAGTTTTTAATCATATAAATTTCGAATTTTGATAGGTCATTGTTAAATTCAAATCCAACTCAAAAACCAAACGATTATAAACATAAAGAAAGTGTTTAAATAACAAAATACAAATGATAATAATCCTAATTAGAAACATAAACCGAGTATTATAATTATCTATCGATCGCTAAACTCAATTTTTAATACATAACAAAACACGAAAAATAAATCCTAAAACAGAAACAAATTATTCAAATAGATCTATGGAATACCAGATTAGAACAACAAAGAAGCAACGACTACAAATCCAGCTAAAGATCCAGCAGAAACTGAAACAGCGTTGTTGTTATTATCAACGGGATTAGATCCAGAGGGACCATCAGAAGGAGCATTTGCGAGTGGAGATCCATCGGGAGAGAGAGTTGTTGAAGGAGCTGGTGGTGAAACGACGGTGGGAATCGGTGAACCAGCCGGAGGAGACGTCGGAGAAGCTGTTGGAGTAACTGATGGTGGAGGAATTGAAGGTGCTGGTGCGGTGGTTTTTGGAGATTGAGCAGGTGGAGGAGTTAAAGGAAGAGGAGATCTAGTTGGAGAAGGTCCTGGAGCTTGAGCTATGGCTGAGGAAGCTATTAAACCAAGGAGGAGGAAAGCGATGATGGATTTTGAAGCCATTGTTTTGGAGTTTCAGAGAAGTTTTATAGAGAAGAAGAAGAAGTGAAGGATCTGTTTTCAGCAAAAGAGAAGAGACGAAGAGGGTTTTATATAGTGAAGATACAGAGAGAGGTTGTGTTGCTTCTTAGAAATTGTAAGTAGACACGTAAATCTTTTATTGTTTATTTATAAAACAAGTCTAATTCGATTAATAATCTAAAATTATCCACCACATCGAATTACTAATGTTATAATTACTATCCCTATATTTTTTAGATTACTTTACATATTGTTAAAAACAAATTTCAACAAAGAAATAATTATAAATCAGGTCCAAAAGTTTCTTTTATTATAATTTGGGTCTGATTTGTTCTCTTTTTCATCATGACCTTAACTCAAACAATTATTTTGGACTTTTCTATATGAAGACAAAGTCAGAATTTAGTTATAAATATTCAAACAAGTGTTCGAACACTTGGAAAGATTATAAATAAACGTATTAAAGAGAAAAAGAGACACGAACTGTACTCTCTTATTAACATGATTTGTTCAGTTTTGATTAATGATTATGCTTGTTCACGAGAATATATATTGAAAAAGGATTTATAATCTTTTTTAAGTTGAGTTGGAGAAATTAAATTTGTATATGCCAAATCACATTTTTAAGAAAATAACCGTTTAAAACATTTGATTAATGTGTGACTCTAAAAAAATATTACCAACAAATTTATGTATTTATCTGACACATAATTATCAATAATGTTTTAATCATTTTACTGTTTATAGAAGTTGTTCAACGAACAAATCTATTGAAACACTTATATAAAAAAGCTTGGTCATAACCAAACATTTATTCTCTGGCTAGATCATCGAAAACGCTATAGAATAGACCAATGGTAGATTCATAGTCCATGTTTGGCTAGGTCAAGTTTGGTTAGGTCAACGAACACCGACGTTGTTTCCAATTGTGTCTAGAGAAATGGACAACGTTCAAAAATAGCCCTAACCACATGCACCTAAACTTTGAATCATGATCTCACGTGGCTCTGTTTCCATGCATTCTTATTTTATTTAACTCTCTTGACTCTAAGATCCAAGCAATCTGTTTTCATTATTCTTTTGGTTTAGATTTTTCTTACTATTAATTTTATTTAACGTAACGTTTTATTAATAATGTCAATAACTGGAACTTTGGATGCTCTTGAGAATGGTTTTGAAATTTTGTTATTTGACAATTTAAAAATCAAATGAATTGGATTCTTCGAAGATGACAACATCAATGTGGTAAGTAGGTAAGCCACCTTATGTTTCAACGAATAAAAAGTCTCTTTATTTCATTATTTTGCACATCATTAACCAAAAAATAAAATAAAGCATCTGTATTATTTGTCTCCTTCATAACTTTGATTGATAAAACAAAAGAAATATACCTGTTACCGAAGGAAAACTAAAATTCCTATAAAAAAATCTAAATTAGGAACACATGTCCAAATTTGTTCCAAACATCTAAAAATGACTTGTCAAAACTAGTTACAACATCCTAGAAGACTTAAGACATTCAACTCACCATAAGGCTTGTGATTTAGTGTCCTTGCAAAGCTTCGTAAGAGGTCCTAGGTTTAAGTCTTTTAAAAAGAAAATATATTTAAAATAAAAATTAACTCAAGAGTAGCAAGTGGGTGGACAAATAACAACCTAAGCATAAATTCGCAAAGATCTGGTTTCGATTTTCATTTAAAATTTGTAGCGTTGTTTGTGGATTAGTTGACTCTATACTTATCTAAATTTATGAAGTCTTCAATAATAAAATGTCAAATATTTCAATATAAGTGTCCGACCATCTTTCATGTTTGTTAGATTTATTGGACTTGCCCGAATTACTTTCGATACAAACATAACATCCAATCCAAACATTTAGATTTCTTTCAGTTTTCCTATAAAGTTTAGTGCAGTGATATCAACCATCCTAAATAACAAAATAAGGACTCACGTACAGAAAATAGTGAAATGTGTCCATACAACTGATACTAAGACAAGATTGAGAGCTTTTTGGTCCTCTTACAATTATTGTATAGAGAGAGTGTAGGTAACCAAACATGAAAAATCTAGAAAAGTGTTGTAGGAAACATGGTTTTAATTGATTTTTGGGAAAATAAGGGTTGATACTTAATATAATTCATAAGTGAGAAGACAGTCGAGAAATGCGTGAGCTAATGGTGTATACGATTTGGCATCCTTTAGCATGTTAGAGGTTTGATCATATATCTTTGTGATCACTAGGCCACGTGACAAAAAAAGAGAGTAAGAAGATATAAAAAAACAATAATGCATTTGAACCACAAATACCTAGGAATTAGAGAGTAGTTTACTTAAACCAACTAAATTATCAATTTGGGAGTTAGTTTAGATTATGAAACTTGATATTATGTAATCAATGAATAGGTTATTCGAGGGATTCGTCAGCCATCATGATATAAAATATAATGATTACATTTTAGTATACAACTCAAATATGATTGATTACTGAGAATTTTATAAGAAAGTTATATATTTAGAGCAGTACTCTGGCTTATAAGAAAGTTATATATGTACTTTTTTCATTGGTGATTGGAGATGTCTGTCTATTCTAGAAGTTTACATGTACTTAAGTTTTACACAACTCATACACTTTATTTATCCTCTCATCTTACGTTATAGTGTTGAAGGTTTGAATCTGCACGTGTGACCGAGGAGTGCTTTTGCTTTACTTGGACTCGAGAAGGGCCGAAGAGAATGGAGCCACATTGTAGGTTACACCTTCCCTTACAAAGTCATTCAGTGACTCAAGGTTTGTGTCAACCTGTGGAAACATGACAATATTGTCGGTCAATGGATACAGAGAACCAAAGATGTAAGAAAAAACTGAGGATGAAAGAACGACTGACAACACGGAACCATTGTTTTCCCGGCGGTGGCGGTGGAATCAGAGCCTTGACAAAGTATTTGTGAGCGTTAAATGCTGTATAGATGTCACAACCACTTACACGATCATGGAGCCTGCAAGAAGATTTTAACTTAGGAAGTATTATTACATACTTAGGAAGAAACTTTAGGGACTTTTGCGTCTTACGTTGAAAGCTAGGAACCAAAGTGTGGTGCTATCTCAAGGAATATGTTAAACCAATCTAGTTCAAGTACATTAATTTTCAGGGTCAACTCAAACAGAGCAAGCAACAATGGCAGAAACAAAGTATAAAGAAAAACAGAGCAAGCAGCTAAAACAAGGTACAAACTTCAAAAATCAGAGGGCTAAAGCAGAGTCATGAGGAAGAAAAGTCAGCGATTTCGGTCCGACAAAAGGTTCCTAAGCTTGTCTAGCAACATATTAAGCAAGATCTACGGCGGAGAAACGCAGAAACTGGGTAAACAAGCCACTCTCATGAACATGAAATCTCAACCTACTGAGATCTAACCCAAATCTCTTTGCAGCTTTCTCAGCAGATTGGCAGGATGAACAAGTTCTCAAATCAGCCAACTAACAACCTAAACAACCAATCTCTTGGGATAAGAATGCTAGCCCTAACTGCACCTAAGCTTGGAGCCCTAAAACTTCTCACGTTTGGGGCTTAAGCGGATCAAGTCTCATGTG
>JAKUCM010007305.1:0-20185 GCA_023374145.1 Lepidium sativum | reverse complement strand
GAGAGAGAGAATTGGTACAAGATGTCTTCAAGTTATCATCACTTGTTGACTTCACTTTCTCTTAATCAAATAGGAAACCAAAAGTTTGTTCGTACTTTTGAAATTGCTCAAACCTTGTCTTAAGAGAATAGAGAGTTTGATCCATGACTTGGTTGAAATAATTTATTCTAAAGCTCTGTTCTGGAGATAAATTCACTGTTTCATCAATTATCTCTCATTCTTCACTAATTTTTCTTTTTCTTTTGATAACACGTTTTTCCTTTGTAGAAAATATGGCTTCAATTTCCATAGAATCTGCAATTACTTTAGCAATTTCCAGGATCATATATATCAAGAAGTCTATCATGCTCTTCAAAATCAGCATTTTTCCCATCTATATTCACTTGTGTCCCTTGTTCCTTTGTATTGAGATTTTCATCCTCTTCTATGTTAACATTATCATCCATTATCATCCTCTTTTCGGTTGATATTCTCATCCTCTTTTTGTTCATTACCCTCCACAAAATTTTCTTTTGTCTTTTTTGCGCTCCTGATTGATACTTCTTGAAGATATGTTTCTAAAATTTATCAAAAATAATTATTATATAAAAGCTATTTAAAAGAATTATAAAAAAGCTTGTTTGTAATGTCTAAAAAGAACAAATGAGATGAAAAGCTTGTTTGTAATGTCTAAATCATGGTAAACCTTAAACAACTATTTATAAATTTAGGTTTTTCTTTTTTCTCTTGTATTATGAATTTTTTTTTTCCTGACATTACAATTAAATTAAAGAATCTTAACCATTTTGCTACCTTAGATTTTTGGTATTAGGGGGCCCCAAAATTTTATATATTTTGGGGCCTAGACAAATGCTTTTTTTTGTTAATAGGCACGCCACTGGTTATCTTCATCGGGAAAAAGATTACGAGTTGAGAGTAATAATTATGGGATATCAAGAGATGTGTCTCATGTAGAAGATATTAATATTATGAATACGGGTGTGTGGTTTCAACCTGTAATCCAGCCAGGTGATACTTATATGGTTGCACCAGATACGTTGGCTTTTATAGCCCTCTGCCACGAATCATGATGTGAACAACAATGTTCTTCCTTCACGTAATACGGGTACATGCCTGATAAATCCTTATGGTGTTGAATTGGAAGGGGTTACAAATTCAGTTGTTGCAGCTGGAGCAAGTCCCTCGCCTTCGTTGACCACTCGTGGGAGTGGTAGTGCGGTTCGGGCTATGCATAATGGTCCACCCCGGTAGTTCTTTATGTTCTCTATTGTTATTTGATGATGAATTTCTTATTCTGGAACTGCCTAGGAGCAAATAAACCCAACTTCAGACATTCTATTTATTACATTCTGAAGAAGCACAAAGTGGACATCCTAGCTCTTTTGAAACTCATGCTGAAGAAGATAGAGCTAGAATGATTTGCCAAGGTTTGGGTTTTGAATTGTGTGGATGCAGTGGCGCAAAGTGAAGGCATTTAGCTATTGTGGATATCTGATTTTGTAGAGGTTAAAGTAATGGACTCGTTGGACCAATTTGTCTATGCCAAAGTTATCATGAATCTCGATGTTATACGTTTGGTGGTGGTTTATGCGGCACATGTTGTTGGGCATAGAAGTGGTTTGTGGGATCGCCTAAAGCAAGTGTAGCATCTATTGTGGAACCGATTATCGTTAGTAGTAATATTAACACCATAGACAGGTTGGATGAGAGAACATGGGGAACGGTAGGCTTTCTCTAGAGTGTGGACTAAACAATATTATGTGGCTCAATGCTTAGATCGAGTTCTTTGTTGTGCTCATGCGAAGTTGTAGTTTCTCATCTTCATTTCTTATCCTCTAATCATGCACCTTTTCATGTGTAGTTGTCTCCTGAGATCGTTTGTGACCCTAGTCGTCGACCTTTCTGTTTTGAACTTGCTTTGCTTAAACATGAGGGGGCTTCATGAGTTACTAGAGGCATCATGGAATACATAAATCAATACTTCTGAATCTCTAAAACGTTTTAAGGTGACCCTAAGGAGATGGAACAGGAAAATCTTTGGAAATATTCACAGAAAGAAAGAAAAACTGCTGGCAGACATTGAGAAGATTCAAAGGCAGATTGATATTTCTCCTTCGAATGAGTTACTCTCTCAAGAGGATGATCTTCTTAAGGATTTAGATGCAGTTTTGGAGTAGATAGAAGTTCTCTAGTATCAGAAATCTAGAGAAAATGGATAGCTCTTGGTGATTGTAATTCTAAATACTTCCATACTCTAACGGTGGTTAGACGGAGACGCAACAAGATCAAATTTTTGGAAAACGATGAGAGACGGTGGATGTCTGATGCGAAGGAGTTGGAAGACTTGGTGATTACTTATTACTCTTGTTTATATTCACTTGAGGATGTGGATCTGGTTGTTGATCCTCTATCCCGTGAAGGATTTTTTCTGCTCTCACCACGCGATTTGGCTAGGCTTCCTAAATCTTTCTATGAACAAGAAGTTAAAGAAGCAATTTATAGCATGGGAAAATACAAAGCTCTAGTTCTTACGGATATCAACCGGTTTTTTATCAAGATAGTTGGTCGGTGGTAAGGGATTTTGCAACACGCTTTGTTCTTAACTTACTTAATACGGGTCTTTTACCTAATGGTACGAATGACATCTTGTTGGTACTTATCGGTAAGGTTCTACGTCTTGAGACTATGTAGCAGTTCGTCCTATAAGTCTTTGTAACATGTAGTTTAAGATAATCATGAAGACTGTAGTCATGTGTCTTAAGCACGTAATTCTGAAACTCATTAGGCTCAATCTAGTTTTATCCCAGGCAGATGGAGTATGGATAATATTGTAGTAGTTCAAGAAGTTGTG
The DNA here is from genome assembly GCA_023374145.1 of Lepidium sativum. Classification (NCBI taxonomy): domain Eukaryota; kingdom Viridiplantae; phylum Streptophyta; class Magnoliopsida; order Brassicales; family Brassicaceae; genus Lepidium; species Lepidium sativum. Next base: position 17,334 of record JAKUCM010007305.1, on the reverse strand, counting down.
CATTCGATGAGAAGATAAAAAAGGAAAGAAAGCATGAATGCTATTAAAATTGGATCTTGAGAAAGTTAATGACTGTATTTGATGGGATTTCCTTGAGGATCCTTTTCATGATGCAGTTTTTCGCAGGATTGGATCAACTGGATTATGAAGTGTGTGGTAGGTCCGTCCATGAGTCTCATTTGGAATGGTGAGAAGACAAAATGATTCTAATCAAAATGGGGTTTAAGACAGGGGGATCATTTGTCTCTTTACTTATTTGTCTTGTGTATTAAGAGACGTCACTTGATTGACCATTCGGTGGGTGCCAAGGACTGGAAACCGATTACTCTCTCTAGAAGTGGCCCAAAGCTATCCACATTTGTTTTTAAGACGATACAATCTTCTTTGTGAAGGCGTTGATTGCTCAGATTTGTGTTATACGTTGAGTTCTCCGTCGTTTTTGTCAAGCTGCAGGTGAATAAAGAAACTTTAAGTGAAGTTTTGGAGAAAGTTTCCTCGCGTTTGGCGGGTTGAATTAATCGTTTTCTCAGTTTATTATGAAGGATTGCGCTCACAAAAGCTGTCCTAGGTTCAATCTTGATCCACAGTATGAGCTCCATATCTCTTAATGCATCCACTCATGCTCAGCTGGACAAGAATTCTCGCATGTTCCTTAGGGGAAGTACTACTTCGCAGCGTAAACAACATTTAGTTGCGTGAAACAGATTTTGTTTATCAAAATTTGAAGGAGGCTTAGGGATTCGCAAATCCCAAACCATGAACAAACTTCTACTTGCCAAGATGTGTTGACGGCTTCTCCACGACAACACGAGTTTGTGGCACAAATCCTCTGGAGTAAATACTCAGTTAATGACGTGCGAGATGAGTATTGGAACTTTCTTAGTGGTCTTTGGTCTCTGACTTGGAGAAGCATCGTGATGGCTATGAAGGGGGTTATTCGCTTTAGGTGCTAATTGGGTAATTATTCCGGCAAACAAATACAAAATTATATCATAACGTAATTTATACCCAAAAATAACGATTTCCAAAACAATCACTTGTATTAGAAAATTGTTATTAAATCAAATGTTGTACTTCGACAAAAAAAAAAATCAGTTGTTGTAATAATGTGGTAAATTCAGATCTGACAGCTGAAAAATATATAAATGGAGAAACAAAGTCGCGACGGTGGATTATTCAATCTAGACGTCTCTGTCAAGTGACTACTCTCGTCTCTCCTCGTCTTTTCCAATGACGAAAATGCCCCTCTCCGTCGTCGTCTTCCTCCTCTTCTCTGCCGCTTTCCTCGCCGTGGTTCCACCTTCCATGGCCGAGATCAAATCCCTGGTTATCTCTGATGACGCTCGTCCGATGATCCTCTTCGAGAAGTTCGGATTCACGCACACCGGCCACGTCACGGTCTCGCTCTCCTCCGTATCCGTCGTCTCCACTTCCTCAGATCCCAATCCTGAGTCATCGCGACTCGGATTCTTCCTCCTATCTGAAGAATCGCTTCTCCAGGTCCTCCTCGAGATCCAGCAGAACCCTAGATTCTGCGTTCTAGATTCACACTACGTCACTCATCTCTTCACATTCAGAGATCTATCTCCTCCACCGAATTCACGATTTAACCAATCTTACCCCGTCACTTCCCCAAATGAGTACTCTCTCTTCTTTGCGAATTGCGTCCCTGAAACTAAAGTTTCCATGGCGGTTCGCACGGAGATGTACAACAAAGATCCCAACGGATCTAAAGACTACTTACCCGCCGGATCAACTCAATTACCAACTCTCTACTCCTTCTTCTTCCTCTGCTACGTCGCTTTCCTCGGTTTCTGGAGCTACACTTGCTGGACAAACAAGCGAGTCGTTCATCGGATCCATCTTCTCATGGCATGTCTGCTTCTAATCAAATCTCTAAATCTGATTTGTGCAGCTGAAGACAAACATTACGTGAAGATCACTGGAACGCCTCATGGTTGGGACATTCTCTTCTACATCTTCCAATTCATCCGCGTCGTGCTTCTCTTTACCGTGATCATCTTGATCGGAACTGGCTGGTCGTTTTTGAAGCCTTTCTTGCAGGAGAAAGAGAAGAATGTGTTGATCATTGTGATCCCACTTCAGGTATTAGCCAACATTGCTTCGATCGTGATTGGTGAAACTGGACCATTTATCAAAGATTGGGTTACATGGAATCAAGTGTTCTTGCTTGTGGATATCATCTGTTGTTGTGCCATTATCTTCCCAATCGTTTGGTCGATTCGATCCTTGAGAGAAACATCTAAAACCGATGGTAAAGCCGCGAGAAACTTGTCGAAGCTGACATTGTTCAGACAATTCTACATTGTTGTCATCGGATATCTTTACTTCACGAGAATCGTGGTGTTTGCACTTAAAACCATTGCGGCGTACAAGTACCAGTGGGTGAGTTTTGCAGCAGAGGAAATTGTGAGTTTGGTGTTCTATACCATCATGTTTCATATGTTTAGGCCTGAGGAGAAGAATGAGTACTTTGCTGTTGATGATGATGAAGAAGAAGCTGCTGCTTTGGCCCTTAGAGACGAAGAGTTTGAGCTTTGAATAGCAAAAATGGAGACTTTTTCTTGGTAAGCAAAGATTTTTTTTTTCAGTATTGTCTATGTTAAAGTCATCTTATATTGCAACTTTTCTTGGGTTAAATTTTGCCCATCCCTTATATTTCTTTGTTATTAATCAACACTTTCATGTTTAAATCGTTGCGAATTTTGGGAGATATACATATGATTCAATGATTCATCATGTTTAACATTTGCTCTCATTACAGCCAATTTTTTTACCAGAGTGGTTTCTAAATGGCCAGAGTGTGTTGTATGCAGAAAGGAAACAAAAAACTCATAGATCATTAGTAATTGGCAAACCGTATGTCTTTGTCTCCATCACGATTAGATCAATGATCATGCTTGGCACTATCCAAAACATACAGTCTAAAGACAAGATTTACATCTATATCTCATTTGTAAATAAACAATTACAATTCATTGGGTATGTAATTTGTATATAATTTCAACAACAAATTCTAAAGTAACCATCAATGTGCTCCAACGATGAATAATTTCGACAATGGTAAAACACAAATGGTCGATAAATCCGATCCGACTCGTCCTCCTTCTCCGCCATATGCAGTTTTTGTGGTATAATCCGTTGCTGCTGCTGTTGCACCTCCTATCAAGTGAACAAAAAAAACGGTAATCTCACAGACCTTGATCTTGTTTCACGATGATTTTTTGTGCATAATCTGACTTATTACACGGTTTACTGTTCTAGCTCTGATCTTACTCTACGCTTATAGCCAGCCAATGTTCCTTTAACTCATTACGGAAATTTCAATCAGGAGTGAGAAACTACCTCTTCTTGAGACATTGAAAGTGAAAAATCCCTATGTTGTTTCTTGAGATGGAGACAATGTCCTCGCCCCAGATGGAGAAACCAGAAACACCGTCGTTGTGTCCTTTGACAACAAAAGGCTGTGGTGTCCAGCTTCTGTTTTACCAGAAAGATGATAAACCAGTTGTTATTAAACGTAGATATCGCAGAAAAAAACGTCCAAAACTCACAAGAAAGGAAAAAGCTTGATGATTATTTCACTTCAAGTCCCAGATCCGCAAAGTTCTGTCAAGAGAGCTGGAAACAAGCAAATGGCTCTTAGGTGCCGCTAACTGCAAAGCAAGAAATAAAGTTTGAAGATGAGAAGAAAGACCATATTGGTTTTAGAAAGTTCTATTCGTTTTGAGAGGGAAAAAACTGAACTCGCCTTTGTCACATATTCGTCGTGTGCTCTCCAGGAGGAAATAACACCACTTTCCCTCGAGTCAAATAGCCTACACTGGCCAGAACTAAAACCAGCTGCAATCCACGAAGGTGATACTGAAGCTCTGTCTCCCTGTTTTGTTTTAGACCCTCCTGCGCAAAGAGCAGATACAAGAGAAGTAAACCCAGATTCAACAGGTTCTCCTCTCCAAAGTTGAAGCTGCTGACCTCGTGTTATATCGATAAACCTGAGCTGTACAATGGAAATGATCATTGTTGCATATTTTTTCCGGTGCTTATTTTTAGTGTAATGGATACTATTTTACCTGAGAGCACCGGATCCAGTTCCGACAACGAGCTGATCCATGTATTCTAAATAATGCATACATTATATAAGTTCCCATTGAATATCCCACTTGATAATCCATGTGGCGCATCTCTATTACACTGACTAAAATTATTCGTCGATGATGGATATGAGGAAGCTTGATCTTGCTCCGTAGGCAACTCAGAAAACAAAGATATTAGTTTTCCGGTTTGGCTGTTCCACACATGTATAGTTCCGTCACAAGAAGCTATCTTCCCGGTGGATGATAGAATACTGATGTCATTAACAACCTAATATATATAAAAGATACCAATTAGGTGTATATCTCCTATTTTGTAGATACGAGTATATATGGACATGTCGTAAGCAGAGCTATAATAAGACAAGGAATCAACCTCTTCCTGGGCATGATAACCAGATACACAATTTAAGGTTGCTAGTTCCCACTTCTGAACACTTCCTTTAAACCCTGGATCAATACCAGAGGTGAAAACTGTACTCTCATCTTCACATACTACTAAAGATCTTAGAACTCCGTGATGGGCATGAGCAGAAGACAAAACAGATGCTCTAATTTTCCATCGATGCTCATCCACGATCAACTGGACTAGGAAACCACGACCACGGTTCACGAGCTAAAGGGTTTAAGACGACTACTTGTCCATCCACTGGGACATGTGTAAGCGGTTTTGAGTGAGTGGATTTTCTCAACCCCTGCGACTGTGGAACCGAGCGTCCAGATCCGTTGAGCAACATCTTAGGAGTGTGCTTCCATGCAGGGCCCTTGTTTAGCACAGGCCTAGCTTCCATATTACACTGAGAAGATCGACCTGTGTGTTCCCACTGCATAATAATGGTTCAGTGGTAAATGTGTATAGCTCCTATAAAATTAATTCAGGTACTATTACAACAGAGAAATCTAGTTCTTCTATATGTGAAGAAAGGATACCTTCCAGTTATGATGCTTTAGCAGATATTGCTCGAGGAGTAGCCAGGTTGGACAACCCTGACGTAATTTCTCCATACCAAGAAGTGAGGCAAAAGAAGGGTAAAGAAGCAACCTTGTCATTCCTACAATATTAGGACATAGAACAGAATCATCAAATTTTATTTACTCATGATCTAGGTGGAGACGTGCACACAAGATCCATACGGCTTTTGATTGGAGATTCTGGATGACAATTTTGTTCGGTAGTCCTGATCTTCCAGCTTAACGAGTCAGATGCATCTGTACATTCAGAGAACGCAAACTCATCAAAAAGCTCCTTCACCTGAGGAAGAATATGCAATGCAGTCAATTCTTGTCCAATCCGTTGGCAAATCGACATCAAGCAAGTTGCAGCAAACTAAAACATTGAAAAAGCAACATCCGCAAAAGAAATAATCAGATGTTAGAAAAAGGCATTTCATATGCTTGCATTGAGCAGTAAAGAGGTGTCTTGAAGGATACTCTTATAGCTAACACATTGATGCATCCCTACCGATGGAAATACGAATAAAAGGAATTTCACAACAGAGCCCTTAAGATTAAGCAAAGTCTTCCTTTTCTGGAGTCAATCTTAATTCACCACTTAAAGTGAAACACTCAATGAAAACTTAAACCAGGTCGCACATCTTGATTATACATCATCATCCTTAAAGTTACTGATAAAGAAAAAAGGAAAAGAATAAAATAATGAATACCTGAAGGACCCGCAACTCAAGAATTTTTTTGCATAAGAACTCTTACATGTAGGCACAACCGACCCTATGTGATGATAGACAAGCCAAAACAACAAAACGCAAAATTAAGTACTTACCGAACAATTACACTAAAGATAGACAGGGCAAAATTTTATAACATACTTTGGTCAGCTCATGTATGAGCAACTCGTCTGATATAAGAGCAACTAGACCATCGAGAGTGATTAGGCAATCACTCAACGCTAAAGAACACCAGCTATGAACAGGCTCTGGTTTTTTCATAGAAGACAGATCGATACAGAAGCAAACAACATGTTCAAGCAATGGCATCATCTGTTTGACAATAAAGTTCACGCCCGACACCCTCCCTGTAAAGTTAACAATATACACTTAGCTAGATATGAAATTTCCAGGTATAACTAAGTTGCATGAACCAACAGATAGGGTTGTACCAATTCTCACATCAATCCCGTAAGTACATATTCCTTTTCCAAAGTAACTGATCAGAGGCAGTATAGTCTGTATTAACGAACAAGTCAGCATCCAATTTCAAATCAGAAATTCAGAAACACGCAACATGCCTGATGAAAGGTCACTAAGTTAAAATTGGCAAAATTTGCAGCATAACACAAGCGTGTTTGACCCTTGGCTAAAAGGTGAAGTGGAGCAGCAAACAAGTAAGCTGACCTCAGTCTAGCTGAGAAGTAGGGAGAGTCCAAAAGACTTTTCACTGAGGGCCTCCTACATGTTTAGAAGGGAAGAGAGCGTAATTAGACAGACATTCACACATCTAAAAAGAAAAAAGATGTGTCACTACACATTTTTAACAGCACAGAGTCATAAACATAGTAAAGAATCAACAACGACCAAGGGTTACCAAGAAGGCTGAAAAATATTACCTTCTCCAATCTTGTTCAATACATGCTTCCACAAGAACCTGAGTAGGAGGAGGAAGTTCCTTAATGAATTCAGGTAAATCGCCACCTTCTAAATAAGTAGCCAAAGACACCAAGTTAAATAGTGGCTTCATCAAATAAATTTCAGCCAAGACACAGCCAATAGAAAATATATCCCCTGCAGTTTCCTTGGAAAAGTTTCCTGTGCAAAAATCTTGCCGCCAAAGTAACAACTCTGAAGTTCTGTGGATGCTTCATCTCTCACCTCTATATGCTCCAAAAGATAATTCAAACTTAGGTTTGGTGGTAAACCATTGTTTTTTGAAGTTTTAGGGAGACTAGTATCGACTTTGTTAATGTTTGCATTGTAAGATTCAGGCAAAGGAGACTCAACCAAGTTGTGATGAAGGTGATACATTAGACTTAAATGTGCTGCATGATCAGAAAATGCAGATGCCTCTTCAGTTTCTTCCAGATACTCATCAGCTTGGAGGATGACGGACCTCTTGTTGTCCACACCAAAGCCTTGAAACATATGCATTTCTAGTTCATTTCTACTTTTTTTCCTTCTCACGGAAGAATCCAAGGCGCACTGGATGAGGCCGAAAAAAGAGTTGACGACGGCCAGCTGACCTTGGAACAGTGGGCTCAGATGAAGACAACATAACATTCTTTGCAGTAATAGCAGCCTGTCCAGACATTTTGTAACCAAAAGTAATATCAATCCAGTGATGTAATAGAGATGAAACATGGGGGCTTTCCAGGGCATCTCGATGCAGTCTAATGAACTCCTCAGGCTGCTTGCCCATGGAGGTACAGCCAAATCAGACATACTGGCATGAACGGAGTAAAAGATGCGAGGATCGCAGTAAAACTCAGGGATGCACTCATCGGGGTTCCAATCATAAAGCCTTTGCATGTCAGAGGGATACTCATTAGGTTCATACACTGACCGAACTGCCTTTCGCAGGACACTCAGTGGCAGTCTCCTTGTTTTGTAGCTGCAAACAGCCAGCTCAGACAAACATTCATCTGAAACATGATGCGGAAACTCAAATGTCGAATAGGTAAAATCTAATTGTTCACCTCCTTTTGCCAATCTCCATTTGCTTTTCCTTAAATCCGGCCAGCCTGAGTCGCTATCATCTTCAGGTTTTTGGCTGAAATATATGACCCATGGCATTACCGGATGAAATGTGTAGTCCCCCCCACCTTCGACCTGCTAGTTTCTTTAAGACAAGTAGATACCCAAAATTGCTTAGCTCTCCCCTCCACCACTTAACAAAGTGAGTCTGCCACTCCAAATTTGAGGATAATTTAAAATCAGAATAAAGGCCATAAGTATAACAACCCTCAACACACCACCTTCTTCTTGAAGCAGATGAATTGGTATCTCCAGAACCTATATCAGGCTTGCTATAGATCTTTAACCAACTCCATAATGAATCGGACAAAAATATGCTTGACAGACGAATGTCCCCATGTGAAACCTTCAACTCATGCAAGTGAGCTAACGCAGACAATAGTTGATATATCACAAAGTCTCTATGCTATTCTGATTTTATAGCATTGGGGCTTTGGGTAGCACTGAGACCAAACAATTAGATGATGTCAATACGCCTAAAACTGGTGATATATTTGGATGCCTAAGACATCGAAGCTTGTTTTTCTCCTCTGAAAACGGTAACCCGAGAAGACGAAGGAAATGTTGGGTTTCATGTCCAGATGACTTTCCGTCAATCAGGCGATGTAGAGAGACTAAAATTTGATCTTCTGGGCACTCAGAAAAGAAACTAAAAGCAAGCTTTTGAAGATCAGAGGCAGAACATTTTCTAAACAGAGCAATGGGTAAAAGTGCACCTGTCGTCTCCAGCATGAAAAACTACCTGAAAGCGTGCAAGTCACACTGAGTGAACAATCTAAACACTCATCAGATTCAACAACATCATTCAATTTTTCACCCTCACGATCTTCAAGACTACATCTTTCGCTGTAAAAACAATGGCTCAATTGATAAATTCACTTTTATTACCCTGACGAGAAATTATCATGAAAATTGAAATCGACCATACACGTGATTGGCTAAGCAACCATGTTCTTCCTTCCGGAGATACTCCAAAACGAACTGGGACGAAGCGGATTCACAAGATGCAGAAGAAGCAGAGGATATCTCGGTAGAGTCAGAAACCTAAGCAAACACCAATGGAAGCAGATTTAATACCAACAATTCCACCATTGAAATCTACGATTCGTATTATAAAAGGGGGAAGAAAAGGGAAACCTTAACAACAGCGGATGATCCAAAAGGTAGCGGCGAATTGGTGAGGCCGTAAGAGAAAACGATCTGGTGGGAGAAGTCTGACTTGATCCGTTGCTCGAGACAATCGAAGCAAACGCCACTTGCTTCACTTCGCATCTCTTCTTAATCGGAAAATTTGGATGCAGAGAGACGTCGAATGGATCGATCAACCTCGGCGACCTGAAAATCAAAATAAAAGCCCGGCCAAAGAAACACCCTTTTATCCATCAACGACACCGTTTTGTTAATTTATACTAATATTTAACTCCTGCATTGGATTAAATCATTAAATTCAATAAATCTTAAGACTGACGGAGACTAGTTTTGCCGTCGGGAATTTGCAAATGGGCGGTGGAGGAGCCATTGACGAGCTGAGTGAAGATGAGAAGAGAGCTCTCAGAGGAAGCAAATTCGCTCCGCTTACTTCTCTTCCATCGTCTTCTCGCTCTCAGCCTCCCAGGTTCTCCTTCGGATTTTTGTTTTCTTCTTCCTTCTCTCGATTTCTCGATTTGAAAGTCTGACTTTCCTTGATGTTACGTCTACAGATTGGCTCATCCAGGTGGACCATTGAAGACAAACAAAGCGGCGGCTTTAGCCAAGTTTCTAGAGAGGAAGCTGCAAGATCCTAATGGATTGGCTTCCATTGATCCAGATCTTCTCGAATTGGCCGTCAAAAATGCACGAGACACCGTTATTTCGAGTGAGTACCATTTGAAACAGATATCTGATTACGTTTGGCCAAAAGGTTTAAAAATAGGAACGAAAAAACATAGTAGTTGAAAGATGGCAATGGCATTGCCTTGTGACGTCTCTTGTGATTTGTAAGGTTTTTGTTAGTGTAGTAGAGGACTGTGTAAGCAGCCTACAGAGTTTGTACTTATTTATAATCACAATTGATGGTTCACCATTAACCTGAGAGCTGAGGTGCAAAGCAATATCAGTTGAGGTATTGATAAGGTGTTCCTGTTAAGTCTAGTGCAGGAATATTGTAACTAGCTTACAGGTACTGCAAGAAAGTTTAGACCTTATCAGTTAGTTGAGAGCTGAAGGTTTAACATAAAGGGGAGCTATAGAAATGAGTTGAAGCCTTTTAGATTAGTCTAGGATCTTGGTTTGCGGTAGGACAGTTTAGGGTGTTCTAGTATTTACCCCAGGATTTTATGTTTGGTAGTTTGATTCAGTTTGCTCTCTGTTTATAATTGATCCAGCAAGTGAATTATGAGAGAATTACATCAGCTTCCTATCAGATTTCCTGGATATTGTAATAGTTGGGTTGGATAATAGGGTGGAGAACTAAGGACAAGTTCTTCTGAATATCTAGCTAGATTGAAATCATAGAGGAACCTTAATAATTGATACAAGAGTCTAACTCCACCTTCAATGGTGGAGAAGAATTATATATACTGGGTTAGGTTAGTAAAAACTATAAGTCGTACAAACAGGGGACCTTATAAGTTTGGCCAAAAGTTTGTATAAATTTGGTACAAATGTTATGATAGAGCTGGAGATCTATATGACGTTGAAACTTCATTACACCATTGCAAATAAAATCTGTGCATTGATGCATTCGATTGATTTTCTCAGTTGCAAATGGGCTACGAGAGGGTTTGGAAACCATGCATGGCATTCGTGGAATGAATATGCATAGAAACTGTTTGTCTAAAACTTGTTCAATTTCTTCAGACTATATGTTCATTTGTAACTGTGGGCTAAGTCTAGCCCATGTCAAAAATTAGGGCAAACATGTTTTTCCTTGATCGGTGAAAACAACAGAGCACACTAACATGGAGAGATTTTCTTTTATCCAAGCCAATTCATATGAAAATTGCTTGTATCTGTTATGTTATTGGGGAATATATATGGCAAAATGAATTTGTCTTAACCTCTGGAGTGTCAAGTTGAAGGCATAATCTTTACTGGTCTCAGGTGGGGCTTCGAGTTCGGGAAGAAGAGTCCAACACGTTGCCTCATTCAAAGACGTCGAGGTATCTAATTCTCTCTACTCTCTTTCATTCTATCAGGGGTAGGGAATTAATTTTGTAGAATATGTTCTACTGACTAGTTATTACGTTTTCTTCATCATGTCTAGGTACCTTCTGATGACGATAAGATAGTGAACACTAAGGTTAACAAAAAGAAAAAGAAGAACGCAAATAAGAAAAAAGAGGAGAAAAAGAAGAAAAAAAACAAAAAGCATAAGGTTATCTACCTCACACCCTTTTTCCTTATCTCATTTTTCTACTTGCTTTTCGTTTTCCCCACATGATTTTTACAATGTCTTAATATATTACTTTCTGGATTCCGTCACTCATGTCTGCGTGTGAAAAACTTTATTGAAAGCAACAGGACACAGTCGATGAAGATGCCAAGTTAAAGAGACCCAAAAAGAAGTTGAAGCTTTAGTTTCCTTTTTTTCGTATAGATGACTGGTTACATGTTTGATGAAGATGGTTTAGCTGGGTATTTAGCAGAACAAACTCATTCATTGGTAGCTGTCTGATCCAAAGAATCGATTGGTGTGATGGTTATAGCGTAGATTAGTGTCCTATTCTGTGTTTTACGTTGGTTAGCTTTCTCCAATTTTCTATCTGATACTGGAGTTGTGTGTGGTTTAAAAACAAATAGCGTCATGAGTTTAAAATGTGTGCTAGTGGTTGAAGATCAATTTGCTTGTGTTGTTAGTCTTTTAACTACAGTTATGAGATGTATTGATGAGTTGCATAAGTTCATTGGTAGAAAGAAGAGTGTAGTACCACTTCCAAGGGACAAGAAGAAACACTTATGATTATAAATCAGAGAGAAACAAATAAAGTTACAGAATTACCCCACACACATGGAAAAAATTGAATAAATATTAAAATGAGTTCGCAGACATTAGGATACGAATGTTATGGTCCAAAAGATCTTTGGGAGAATAATACAAACCTCCAAAAGCTTCTCCACATGTGGCCAATACCACTCCAAGTCAAACCTTCCATTTCTATATTTTAACTTACGATATTTATATCGAATTTTCGTAGTTCATATTAAATGCTCCTCGATTTTTATTTGTTAACTAGGAATCTAGGACCAAGTCCCAAACTGAGAGTGAAGCCATCTTCAAAAAGTTAAGCCGACAGAGAATCTGTAGTAGATCTCAGCCGTGCAATATTGACAGCAGTGCCGTTTATAGCCGTTGGATTGGTCCTTACGTGTCGCCTTTTAAAGTGATCTAAAAGTCAAAATAGTCACTTTGGACGAACAGTGGATTCATACAATGCGGCTAAAATTCACGCGCTTTCAATCATTTAACGCAACATTTTATTTGTTTTGCTTTTGTGGCACACCATATGTTTTATGATTATGTGAATTACTTGACCAAATTATGATACTTGTAAACTTTTGTTTTTCTCTTGATTTTATTTTCGTGGTCCAAAAAACCAAACACGATATATGATCAAAAAATATCATATTTTTACTTTTATTTGTAGAAGATTTGGTTTTAGTCGACATATCCATTTTATAGCAATATCAATTACATACAATTTAGTATTTACATAGGAAATTAATTTATTTATTTATAATTTAAAGTGGTAAATGTGTGCATATATATATTATTCCGACCATTTAAGTTCAAAATCAAAATTTCTACATTAACTTATATATCGATATAGCCAACCAAAAGAGTTGTTTGTAGACTATACTTCTCCACATAAAAACTACACATGTAAAATCCAAACTCACTATATTACAAATACAGTGAGTGGTGAAGAAATCCTACTACTTTATATTTTTGTTATGACAAAACTAACTTATAGTAGTACAGTGACACTTGTAATCGATCATCCAAAGCATTAAATTTAACGAATCATACAAATATCGAAAGTGGTATATTACATGCTTTGCAGGGTGAAGTGACCCATAAACGAATTTGGTGTTGAGTGCGATTCATACTCTTCACACTTCAAAAGTGGTAATAGACCACTCTTTTTTCTTAGTTGTATTCATCTCATAAATGAAACCAGATGTATGTCTTAGACTTAGACTAACTAAACAATATGTTAAAAATCTGAAGACAATTATCCTTTCATTAGGAGTGTGCAAACGCATTTACTTATTTTACTTTTAATTTTAATGTTTTATTTGATTGGAAAGAACGGCCGTTTCAAATTATTTATAAGTGTTTGGACCTTTGTCACATCTGCATAAATAGACTGAATATTGAAGTCTTTAACAAATTGTTATTACATTTTTCTTCAACTTAACTCATCTATTTTTAAGAAGAAAAGAAATTCACTATTGTGGTACATGGTTACAATAATATAATTATAGGAGAATCCTCCAATATTAGGGGTTAGAAAATTAATTTTGTAATTTAGCGATATAAGAATTAATGAAAGTGAAAAGAAACCGAGAGACTTATAAATGTAATATATTATTGAATCATTCCCAAAATAATTATTTTAATAAAATTATGCTTAGTAATTTTTATTTAATTACATTATTTAACTGATGTATTAAACAATTCTTGGTGTAAATATCTGTTTTCAAGTTTTACAAATGATTTTCGTTTCAATCGTTAAATTTCTTTCAACATTCGTTGATTTGCTCGTATAGATATATTATTTTGGTTTCTTATAACGTTCACATGTTTTAAAAGTAACAAAATAGAAATTGTTTAAAATTATTATCTCTTATATAACAAATAACAACGAGTCAATAATCATAGGCGTAGATGATAACATATAAAACATAAAATTAGACTCAAATGAGTTGAGGTCAACATTAGCACACCTATTTAAGCATAATGCACGACGAGTGAAGTGTAGCAGCCAGTAGCCGCTAATCAGTTTTTTATTTAAATCAGTGAGATATAATTAAAAATTTAATTAGCAGATGGAATGGTTGGTTAAGTTAACTAAATAAAAGTTAACTAAATAAAGTAAAAGTGTTAAATCCCTAATAAATAACACATAAATTAATTTTGACAAAGATATTGGCATGTGGTTTTATTTGCAACTTGAGCCGACACTATTTTGTTTCCCTTGACTTTTTAAACTATTATTTTAACTCTCTTTGACTTTCTTTTTACCATTTGATAATGTAAACTCTTTTTATGTGTGCTGCTTTTTTCAATAAAATATATGTGGTGTTTAATCGCATAATTTTTTTTTGAATTAATAAAACTTAATTTATAATTCAAAATTTAATTAATTTATAAAAAAAAATATTCTTATGTAATAGGATAATGTTGAAGGCCAGATACATAAACCATTAAATAGGATATGTAATTACCAAAATAAGAAAAGTTTGACATTTACATTAGTTAATAAAAAACTTTTTGAAAAACATTATTACTATTTTAAAGGTTTTTTCATTATTATTTATCTTAATTACATATTTTAATGTTCCTTATTGTTTTATATTTTTTCACACCATGGGACTATTAAATTAATTTCTCTGTTTTTCGTTTAGAGAAATTTTAATATATTAATTGTTTTCTGAAAAATGACAGTCGACATTTTTTTCTATTCAAATCGGTGTGCCATATTTCAAAATTTTAAAATAAAATAAAAACTAAGTATTAATAAGTTGTGAAGATTGACATCAGATTTTAGACTTTTTATATTTGCAATTTCATGGCTATAATTAAAGATAACCATTTAAGTGATAAAAAGAGAGATTATTATTTATTTTTTTCAAAAAAGTAACAAGGCAATAATAGTTTTAACTTGTGTTATATGGCTTCATTTTAAAAAGGATTTTCATTTTTCCCGAATCTTTGAATTTAAAATGGATCTAAAGACCACTAGGTCACGAAGCTTCCCGCAAAATTTCACTTAGATCGGAACACGTTTGAAGGTTCAAACTCTGTCTCGAAAGTGACCCGACGGAACATAATACACTAGAATTTTTAACTCCACCAAGGCCAACCAAGATCAGCAAACAGTCATGAAAACATCAAAATAACTCATAAACTAGCCGTTGAAACCATAATCCCACCGTTGGATCTAAAGATCACTGGGTTACGAAGCTTCCCGCAAAATTTCACTCAGATCGGAACACGTTTGAAGGTTCAAACACTGTCTCGAAAATGACCCGACGGAAAATTTTACACTAGAATTCACTTACGTGTAGTAGAGTTCGTTTTAGTGTAGTAGAGTTCAGTTTAGTGTGGTAGAGTTCACCCATAGCTTGGTAGAATTCATCCATAGCTTGGTAGAGTTCATCCAACGTGTAGTAGAGTTCATCCAATGGTAGAGTTCATCCAATGTGTAGTAGAGTTCAACCAACGTGTAGCAGTAAAATCAAAATATCTTATAAACTAGCCGTTGAAACCATAATCCCACCGTTGGATCTAAAGATCACTAGGTCACGAATCTTTCTGAAAACTTTCACTCAGATCGGAACACATTTGAAGGTTCAAACATTGTCTCGAAAATGACCCGACGAAAAATTTTACACTAGAATTCACTTACGTGTAGTAGAGTTCAGTTTAGTGTGACAGAGTTCACCCATAGCTTGGTAGAGTTCATCCATAGCTTGGTAGAGTTCATGCAACGTATGGTAGAGTTCATCCAAACTCTACCATTACTATGGTAGAGTTCGTCCAATGTGTAGTAGAGTTCAACCAACGTGTAGCAGAAAAATCAAAATATCTCAGAAAGTAGCCGTTGAAACCATAATCCCACCGTTGGATTTAAAGGTCACTGAGTCATCAAGCTTTCCGCAAAATTTCACTCAGATCGGAACACATTTGAAGGTTCAAACACTGTCTCGAAAATGACCCGACGGGAAAATTTACACTAGAATTCACTTACGTGTAGTAGAGTTCGTTTTAGTGTAGTAGAGTTCAGTTTAGTGTGATAGAGTTCACCCATACCTTGGTAGAGTTCATCCATACCTTGGTAGAGTTCATCCAACGTGTGGTAGAGTTCATCCAAACTCTACCATTACTATGGTAGAGTTAATCCAATGTGTAGTAGAGTTCAACCAACGTGTAGCAGAAAAATCAAAATATCTCAGAAAGTAGCCGTTGAAACCATAATCCCACCGTTGGATCTAAAGTTCACTGGGTCACAAAGCTTTCCGCAAACTTTCATTCAGATCGGAACACGTTTAGAGGTCCAAACACTGTCTCGAAAATGACCTGACGGAAAATTTTACACTAGCATTCACTTACGTGTAGTAGAGTTCGTTTTAGTGTAGTAGAGTTCAGTTTAGTGTGATAGAGTTCACTCATAGCTTGGTAGAGTTCATCCATATCTTGGTAGAGTTCATCCAACGTGTGGTAGAGTTCATCCAAACTCTACCATTACTATGGTAGAGTTCGTCCAATGTGTAGTAGAGTTCAACCAACGTGTAGCAGAAAAATCAAAATATTTCAAAAACTAGCCGTTGAGACCATAATCCCACCGTTGAATCTAAATATCACTGGGTCACGAAGCTCCACGCAAAATTTCACTCAGATCAGAATACGTTTGAATGTTCAAACACTGTCTCGAAAATGACCTGACGAAAATCTAACTTTACCAAGAACACTTCAATTCTACTAGCCTGAAAATTTAACTCTACCAAGCACACTTCCAACTCTACTAGCCTGGAAATCTAACTCTACCAAGCACACTTCAACTCTACTAGCCTGGAAATCTAACTCTACCAAACACTTCAACTCTACTAGCTTGAAAATCTAACTCTACCAAACACACTTCAACTCTACTAGCCTGGAAATCTAACTCTACCAAACACACTTCAACTCTACTAGCCTGGAAATCTAATTCTACCATATTGCACTCTGTTAGTGTGGTAGACTTGATCGCTTACGTGGCACATTTCATTAATGACATTTTCGTAATAACTTTTTTTTCCTCATTACAAAAGAGCAAAATGGTATATAATAAATTAAAAAAATTATTCTAGTAATTTACAAACATCTCTATTTCAATAATTAACACTTAATTTCGCTCTAATCTAACAAATCACCCTTTAAAATGATTAAAAGGAGTGAGAGTAAGAAAGAAAACAAATGTTCCTTCACTCTTTTAGACGACAATAAATTATATCCTTCTCTTTTTGTTTTTAAATTGCATGTTTTTGTTGCTTATGCAGTTATGCTTACGATATTACGACAATTTCCAAAGAGAGAAAAAAACATATTCAAATGTATAACATAAAATAAGAAATTGATATTATTGATTGATTTTGGAGATAGATATTTAAAGGTGTTATTAATCTTGAATATACTCAATAATTTATAGTGAAAAAACTGGAAAAGAAAAAAAGGTTAATTTGTTCTCTCTCTTTTCCTCCTCCTCCGTTGTTGTTGTTGAGAGAGAGATCTCTCTCTTTTCCTCCTCCTCCGTTGTTGTTGTTGAGAGAGA